>JAOEHI010000606.1:0-13570 GCA_025447815.1 Percopsis transmontana
CTCTCTCTCTCTCTCTCTCTCTCTCTCTCTCTCTCTCTCTCTCTCTCTCTCTCTCTCTCTCTCTCTCTCTCGTCAAATCATGTTTAAAATGGCCCATCAACCATCAGGGAGTCCCGTTTTACCGCACTGTTTAGTGGCCGCTTAGCGTCGAAAGCCTTTTAAGAATCCATTAATAAAGGCTTCTTAAGAAGCCATTATTAAAAGAAAACATTTGCACTGCCTGCCTCTTCTGTGCTGTACGTTTATCTATTACTTGTTCATCCCTGTATTCATCTACATAAACGCACACATGCAGACACACATATAAAGATAACTGTTTCTTGTTGAATGCTTAAAAAAAAAAGAAGCAGAGATGTGGCCAGTGTGAAAATGCAGAGCCGTCATCTGGCTCATTTAAGAGGGGGCCGGGAGAGGCTTCCCTCTTCGCTGCTCTGCCGAGGCACAGTGCCTTGTTCACAACGCACTGCCCGCTGCTGTTATTGATGTGGCCTGTAATTATTCAGACACTCCGCAGCAAATTGCCGTGAAAGTTTCCTGGCAAGACTGCAAAGTAACAGGGCTAGGACTCCGACACAGGGGCTGCTGTCTTGGAGCACCTAGGGTGAGGCCAAATGTACTCGGACAGGTCCAGCTGGGTGATTTCGCTTCACGGTGTCGTGTTGTACAGCGCACGCTGACATTTGCAGGCACTGCAGACGACACCCAATTATGAACATCTGGCCAGTGTTCACCCTTCAGAAGAAATCGCAGGCTGCTGTTTGTGTGTGTTGTGTGTGTTTGCGCGTGTGTGTTGAGCGGAAAATGCAGAACAAAGGCAATGAACGGGAAGAATATTGTAAGGTCAACTGAAGATGAATAATGATTTTCTTTGCTATTGTACGAAGCTGGGAACATTGCTAGCTAATGCCTGCGCAATCTCGCGCGCAGTGACTCGTACTGTACACGAACACACACGGACACGCAAGCGCACACCCAGATGGGTTGTCGTGAACCCCTTCCCACCTTCGAGTGAATTGATCAGAGCACAGATGGAAGTGGTCCACGGCATCTGGCAGCTTCAGGTGGCATCGCCGCGACAACCGCCTAGACAGGGGCGGGGCAGCTTCTCAACACAGGCCCACAGCTGTGCCTCTCTGTGGGCCCGGAGATATAATACATATAATACATGTCGATGCTTTTTTTTTTTTTGTGTGCATTTCTTAACGAGAAATCCAGAAACCCTCTGCAGTAAACAAGTGAGAAGACCAGAGTGGGCTTATAGCGCGGTAAAACAAAGACACAAGCGAGAGCAGCTGACAAAAGACAAAAGAGGCCTGAACACGTTAAAATTATATGTTCTATACCCTCTGTACGTGCAGGCCCATAGAACACACACACACACACACACTTACAAAGGCACTTTCGTGTACGCCTGTCACCAAGGTGACCTGGCGCTCCTGTGGCTCGTTTTCCAGAGTCGCCACACGACTTCAGCGGTAATGCCCTGTCTGGCATTGTTTCATTGATTTAGTAGCACAGCTCTTTTATTTACCCCTTATAACTCTCTAAGCAAACACAGTAATCACACTACAGGAATACTGTATAAATTGGAATTACAAGGAGGCTTTGATGGGACTTGGTTATTTAGTTCAAAGTGATTGCAACTAAGGAGTATTTACAGTACAGTATTTACATATTTAAATTATTTGGTATAATCATATCTACAATGATCCTCAGTTACTTCTAACTGCTTTAAATGTATTATTTCATGCTTGGTGTATATACTGTACCAGTGGTGTTAATCACCATATCACAACATTTACAGCAAAATGAAAAGGTTAACTCTATACTCTTCATAATGTAGAACATCATTATTACCATTACCAATGCGCGTGGGCTGATTGTTGTTGTAAGCGAAACAGGCTCATCAACATTTTCAAGGCTGAAGTGTTTCCAATAGGTTGCTGCTGATATTTCAGCCACCCAATGAAGAAATGTGTAATCTCCACAACAGACGTGGTTGGAATCACAGCCACGTCACCTGAGGACGTTCAGCTCGACGTTACATCACCCCAGCCAGCAGCCGTGTAAATGTAAATAGGATTCCCCGGAGATAGGCTTGGTGACTCATTCAGTCATCTACATGATGGAACGGTGTATTCATAGTGGATGTACTGGCCAGTGGAAATATAAGCTGCTGAAACGCCTTTAAACGCCTGCCTATCTGCTCTGCCCCCCTATCGTGAGTGCCTGTAAGGCTCATTTTCAATCTCTCCTCAGGATCACATGGTTCCACTGGCATCGTTTTCTTTGTCGCTCACGGTGCGAACAAGAGCAATTTTCTCCACGGGGAAATGTCCATGACACGCTGAGTTATTTCATCTTCAAGACACCAGTACATGTAGTTTCCTGCTGAGTTTGAATTGCAGTTAGAAAATAAACTTTTCTCCACTCACTCAATTCATCACAATACCCTTCGTAAAAAAAATGTTTTGGTCTACAACAAATATAGCTTTTTTATTTTTATTTCGGTGTTTACAAAGTGGGCAAATGCATGCTCATCAAAATTGAAGTTGATACCACGTGTAACTGGTTGTTTTGTCACTTTGCATTTGCATTTCAACTTCTCGTACATTTAGAAATTTTGCATATTATATTTTTATATATATTAAAAAAGAAATCTCAAATCCTAAAATTAGAATTACATGGGTTTTCACCTAGCAGCAACAGTGTGATGGTTGGTCTGTGTGTCTTCCATCTACCAATGATGGGTCACTCTCTGTCCTCCAGGGTTTGCTTACCTCTGGAGTGGAGTTTGAGTCCTTGCCTGCTGCCCTGTCGCTACCTGCAGAGTCTGGACTTTACCCAGTCACACTAGTTGGCCTTCCACGAACGGCAGGCAACATTACGGTCAACGGTGAGGTCAAGAATCAATAGCTGCCATCACAACATTAGAAAGACCATGTACAGATCAGCTCGTCTCATTGCATGATGTATTGTCCCATCTTATATTTACACAGGGTCTGATTACTTACTGGTTAAATGGAAGGATATGGTGTACTGGTTCACTCTTGTCCCTTTTTTTTATAGAGCTTCAGAAGCACTCTGGACTAGAATAAATAAATAAACCATCGCTCTATATTCTGGTCTATCTGGTTTGACTATTATGTAAATGGTGGAAACTGGACAAACATTTGGTTTAGAGGAACACGGGAACTTTTATTCTAAAAGCATCAATTCATCTGTGGACAACACAGCAATATTTAACTTGTCATTTAGCCAAAATTCCTCTCAGAAAATATAATTGTGTAGAACAAGCTAGTCGTATTTGGCTCCAGGTGTGACATAATTTCTGAATTGTATCCAATCATCTTTGACCTATCCTGCCACTCCCAATCAGATAGCCAATCAAGTTATGGCATGTAAAGACAAACAAAACAAACTTAAACGGAATGTTCAGTTAGAAGGCAGGAAAAGTCTGTCCTTAAGTTGGAAATTTAATGATATGCCTTTAAGAACCCCTCCATCTTCAGCTCTCTTAAGCCCCTCAGCTTTTCTCATCCTCCTTTTTTTTTTTTTTTTATTAATTTTTTACAAGAACAGGTTACCACACGTCTGTATTTGGTGTCACCAGCGACTGTCTTCTGGAGGAGCTGCCTGCCGTGAAGACCGGAGGCTGTTTGGTGGAGGTCATCCCCTCCCTGCCCCGTCTCCAGCTTAGCACGTCACTGCCAAGGTCAGAAGCTCTCTGTCTGACCCCACAGCCTCGGCTCACATTGGCATCAGTTCCTTAAGATGATACGATAATGGAAATAATAATAACTCTTAGAATAATAAAACATTTAATTTTATGGCACCTTTCATGGCACTCAAGGTCACCTTACATCAGTAAGCATAGGTAGGCAGCAGAGCACCAGTAATAAAACATGTGAGGCCTTTGAGACTCAACAGGCTTTTGGCTTTAAAGTTGATGTATAATCAACTGGCTATACTGTATATTATAGAACGACTAATTCTACAAGATGTGCAAAGATGAAATATTATGAGAGAATAATTGCACACAGTAGAGGTTTTGGCAAGGGGCCAGTGGAGTCTGGATAATGCACTGATGAGAATTGCAGATTACTGCTGTTCCATTCTGAGGGGTAGTGCAGATGAGAAATAAATGACTAATAACGAAGTGTGTTACACTTAGACACTTAGTATTTAACTCTTAGCCTAATGATGTGCTTGTTTCCATGACAGCGCTCCATATTACCAAAAAGTTAATAATAGAAATGTGACACTTTTGACACTGAGATGTAAGCATGGATGTCAACATGGATGTCAATTTGACATAACTCGGTGTCAAATTATGCAAGGCAGACTCAATCAATTGACTGCATGCAGCTAATATTGCTGGCACAACAATAGCAGGTAGTTTAGGTTCAGTAATGTTCAAAAACCTTGCTGGGGTGTTAATTAATTATTTTTGAAATCAAATCTCACTATTAGGGCCTCTTTTTTTTTTTTTTTTAAAGTCTTCCCAAAGCTTTTGATAATTTGAAGGTCTTTTGATTTTTCTTGTGCCCCAAGGTTACAACAGTATAAATATTAAACTTTTGAATAAAGTTGCAATGCCTGTCAGGGTCTGGTGGGAGGCTTTGTCCCTAGTTGTTGCTTCATCACATCCCGTTGGCCCTCACATCCCGTTGGACGCTAGCACAAATCCACGTCCCTTAGGGCTGCTCTTTTCACACCATTGTTAAAATTTTTGTTTATTGTGAAAGCTCAGAGCCCAGGCTATAGGTTTCAGCCTTGGGGCATTTTTAGAATAAGATTAAAAATGTAGGAAGATTAATAATAATCTCGAATGAAAAACCAAATGTACATTGCAGTTGACAAAAATAATTCTTTCAGATAAGCGACATTTACATTTCTTATTGTGTGAGGGTATTTTAAAATATCCTTCCACTTCTGGAGGGTAAAATCCCAAAATATAATATTTGATAAAGTCAGATTACCTAGAGCTATTGCAGCTTTCTCTTTTCTCTATCCTACACTTGATACTGTTAAAACTGATAGCAATCTCAATGTAAATACACATTTGTAGAGAATATCTGTGTCTATAGTTACGGTACAGCATTGTATTATTATATATTATATACAGTATATTATTGTTATAACTGTCTGCCAGTGTGATAAGTGGGGGATACACTACAGTCCTTCACGGTCGTTGCCTTCGGCAAACAGCCGTGGTTTTATAGCAGGTGCTAAGGCAGGGCCATTGATGTAAGGCCAATGTTCCTAATGTGGACAGACAACATTATTACTGTAAGTAAATCGCTCATTAGCCGTCTGAGACGCACACTGAAGGAGCGGTGATGAGGCTGCAGATTAGAATGTCAGCCGAGCGGCTCCGAGAGCCTCAATTATAGCACGGAAAACGCACATTGATTTGTGTTTGCCCAAGCCCCCCATTTATTCCAAGATTTATATAATGCTGGGAGCGCGAGCGCCTTCGCATGTGTCTTATTACAAATTGCAAACAGCTGCTGATTCACGTGCATGCGAATGTCTGCAATATCCATTCCGTCAACAACACGCCCTGTTGAGCTGGGGATCTCAGTCACTTATTTATTCTGTGTGCAAACGAAGCGAAGCAGATGATTAGTAAATCTAAACAAATGCGACTTTTGTGAGTGGTCACTGTCGAGGAGAAACATTTTTGAAAGCCCTAGATATATTATTTTCTTATTTATTATTACATAGAGTATATTATACAGTAAGTCTGTCAGACACGCATGGAAAATTATCGTGTTGGAGGAGGAAATATTTGCAAGACGTCCTCCTGACATAATGATCACAAGTCCCCATGTATGTATGGCAGAAGGTGATAGTAAAGGTACAGTAAGTTCCTTATGACAATTAAGCAAGAATGAGCAAGTATTTAAAAGAATACAACCAGTTGCCTTTTGAATTTTCCAGTGCATTGACGAGGCCTTTATTCTTCTTCTACTGTGGTGCCCCACAGGTCAGCCAACACATTGCAGCCCCTGGCCAAAGAGGAAGTCTCCAGCAGTGTGTCTGTGCAGCTGTTCAACGGAGAGACCCAGCAGCTCACCATCACCTTGGAGAACATAGGAACGGAGGACATCGAGTCTCTGGAGCTCACCTCCAAGACGGTCACCACCAAAGGTGGGCACCTCTCAGGCAGCGTTGAGGTCACTGTCTGCCCGTGCTGCATACCTGAGAAGCAATGAACCTGGGGATTAGCATTATTTAGTTAGACCCTTTATTTTGTTAGAGTTAGATATTGTCTTTTGTATGAGCCGCATGCCTGTGGCAGGTGCTGTCTTTGATGGACGTTCTCATCCCCCCCCCCCCCCACGGGCCTTTCCTCTGGCCCTTTGTGCCTCCGAAGGTACTTCCTATTGTCTGATCCCGCTCTCCTCCTGCACCCCAGCCCTGGTGCCTTTGTTCAATTCAACACCTGCTCTGCTCTTCTGATCTGTTTTTTCTGTATGTCTCTCTCTCTCTCTCTCTCGCTCTCTCTCTCTCTCGCTCTCTCTCTCTGGACTTCTCTCTCTCCTATTCCCCACTTTCTATTACCTACTATTCTTTGTTGCTACTCATCTCCCAACCCGACTGGAGCAATGTGCTCCTTACAATAAGTTTTCAATCGATATTTGAGTCACGTAGCTCCCTTTTTTCGCTTGGATTGCCCTGTTCAAAAGTACACATCCTGAAATTACAGATGGGCACATTATTTCTGCTTGCCTCCAATCAAGTCACTTAATTTTTTAAGGTACATACCTCAATTGTGTTATGCCGACCTCAGAATGCAGAATATCAGCCCCAGTTTACCGTTTTATTTTTGAAACACAACCGGAAATGTGGCACTTTGTCACATTATCTGCAGGCGAATGTCAGGGTAGCGCTCTATCACCTGAAGCTTAATAGATGGGTGATGCAACAAAGCAATGACCCAAAAGAGCAAAATGGTTTCAACAGCATGAGCTGAAGAGCACTGTTCACGCAGGAAATCCCAGAAATTGGAAGAAATGGTCTAAAATTCTTCTAACCATTGCAGCAGCTACAGGGCAGACTTTTTTTTAACCTGGACTGTGAATATTTCAACAATGTGTTCAAAAAGGAAAGAAATTCACAGAAAAAACACTTATTATATTTTAGCAGAGTGTATAGCATTGAGTAAGATGACGATCCCATTTAATCACAGTAATTAGTTTCTGCAGGGATCCCTCACAGCTCAAAACCCTGTATTTTATTAAACTACACTTCATTTTCTCTTCGAATTATTGTCGGAGCATTCTCTGGGAGTTTTGTACAATTTTTCTATTTTGACATTATTGCGTTTCAGTTAGTAAATGGAATCTGGATATCTGACATTACTATTTGATAAGATTAATAAACTCTTGTGTCACAAGGACACAACACCACATTTCTCTTTGACAGGAGTGTGTGGAATCCTTCGACTAAAGTTAAAGGCAATTAAGTGTAGTGGGTGGTGTCTTTACTCTTGGACTGTAGTAGTAGAATCAGGGGTTTTCTTTATTCATCTGTAGGGGTCTGTAATAGTGAGGAAACACTCATAGAGACAGAGCTAATCTCAGTCAGTAAAATGCATTCAAAGCTGCTTGTTATCGACCACAGTAAGTAGTAAAGTACACTGCACTTTAAAGGCTATTTTGTACCTGCCAATCACTGTCATTATATCAAGTGATAAACATCTTGAAATATTTGCTAACTGCTAACTCCAAGCTGTATAACTAATGTGGCGAGGCTTGACTTAGGTCTGCAGTGCATTTTTAAATTCCACCTGTTCACACTTGTAAACAAACCAAGGGTTAGACATTTAGTAGAGAAGGTACTTGAAGTGCTACCGAACGCCTAGAACCTGAACCATGAAATGTACCATATGTTTTATTTAAATTTAAAGCCTGAGTAGTGGCCAATGATGAAAAACCTAGGATATTGAAGGAATCTTTGTGTAGCTATTTCTCAACTGGACTCAACTGTTCATACAGCAAAGACGAGACACGTGTCTGGTTGAAGGATGACATTTCCAGTGTGACCCTGGGGTTTGCTGTTTAATTAAAAGTAGGGTGCTGCCATGTTTCCCTTAGCCAGGGGCTAATTCTGTGAGGCCTTGTCTTTCAGGGTGGGCTTAGGTCTAGTAGGAACATTCACTGTAGAGCAGTTGTTCACAAACCTATCATTGGTTTATTCCTCCTTTTGTGGCGCATATGGTCTCAATCGAATAAATATATAACTATATATGATTTCAAATTGTTGAAATGATCTTACGACCCACACGAGCATCCCATGTCCCCACCAAACTTAGAGAACCACCGCCGTAGGGGAACGGGCTGAGACGCCACTCTTGAGTCCGGGATGCTTGTTCTTACGACGATGAGGAAGGAGCATTACGCTCCTCTGTGCAGCATCATCTGGTGTGATATAACGGTGGGGCTCATTACCCTCATAAAGATGGAAGCATGTACCACAGCTGAGCTCAGAGACCTTCGAAGGCCATTTAATGTCGCATCAGTTTCCCTGTGGAGAAGTCTTTATAATTTGTGTTTCAGCATGTTTTCTAAAGACTCTCGTGAGATTGCCTAAAGTGAATGGTACAGTAGGGTTAACTGATAACCAGAGAGCACATTACTGTCTTACGGGCGTGCGTTAGCCATGGTTTTAACTCAAAAGATGGTTCAGGAAATGACAAGATGGGAGTCAAGGCACCATACGGAAGCCATTTATATCTTTTATATTTAGTCGAGCTGCAAAAAGCTGCCACCGCATCTAACGACAGACACCTGGGAAATTATGAATGGAAAGATGACAAGATATGGGTTGTTTAAATAAAATAAAAAAAGCATCCGTGTTTTTGCATGTACTTGACCTGCAGTTTAAAACAGAGGCTGTGCTACCTGGATAGCATAACAATTCACTTATTCTTTATTGCTCATTAGAATGCGCTACGTTGTTCCCCAAACAAGCTTTTCCTCTAAGCCTGTTAGGGTGGACGAAGCTGGATCAAGCATAATTTATATACACGCTTTTATAGGATCTAGTCTACTCTTTGATTTATTATTTTCGTTGCTTTTTTCATTTCTTTTTTCCATCGGGGAATTTGCCCTGCCTCATAGCAAGGGCTTGGTGTAATATTATGAGAATTTACTTTGTCGAACAAGTGAAATAAGCTGGAACATTGTAAGACGCTTACACCCATCAGGGACATATTTGTTTACCTAATCAGTTGTGCATCAGTCTTTTATATTGAACTGGCAGTAGACCTATTTGTTCTGTTGGCCTCGGTGCTCAAGGCGGTGTCAGCAAGGGCAAGAAAACACTTTGACTCATTTTGCCGTTTCCTTTTGTCGGTGGAGCAATGCCAGTGGAAGCAATGGCACTCTTGACAGTAAGATGTCCAAGTGTTTAAACTAAACTGAAGATGGGTGAAGCATCCACTTGTCTGCTTGTGTACCAGCTCAAAGGTAACATGCACAATGAGGTGTGTGTGTGTGTGTGTGTCTGTGGGGGGGGTTATAGTAGATAAGTGATGAGGAGCTTGAATGAGGTTTCTGGGTTGGCAAGGTGCATAGTGCAAGTTGCATAAGCCCCTCTGGCATCTTGCTTGTCTATTGTCGCCAAGGCAGGGCGCTGCTCAGTAAGAAAAGCTACTTTACCATTTACCATTTATCAATTGTGGCTCCGCTATCGCCGCCGTTGCTCAAGAAAGAAGCGGACCTACGTTGTCCGTAGTGTGGCAGCATTCTTCTAAGCAGAGCATCTGCTGCATTTCTTTGCCGTTTACTGGAGCGACCCCTTTCCAGCGGGCCACATTTGAAACAATTCCTCTTTGCAGGCGCCTCGTTCCCAGCGTCTTTGAGAGGCTCATAATTAACACAAATTGGTATGTGCTCCTTTCTGGCAGCCATAACGCAGCTTGCACTTTTCCTGTCGCTATTAGGCAGCAGAAAGAGGTTGCCGCGTTCTCGCCGTTTCTCACATCGCCTGGCGTGTCGCTCCCCGTGACTAGATGGGGTCTCTCGAAAAAGGCATTCAAGTGCCATTGAATGACAGAGCGCCCATTGCATTGTGGCTAGACGCAGGACAGTGTGGGGCAATCAGCCTTGTAAATTGCACAGCGGTCTTGTTTAATGTACAACAGAGAGCTAGAGGCGTCTTCTCACCATTGATGACAGTGTTCCCAATAATTAAGAAACTGACGTTTTAATAGCACAACTAGAGCTTAAAATAGGCATTCTCTTTAAAAATGTATTAATGCATGTGCATTTATCTGGCTAATGACATTTCTTCTAATGTCCTTTTTTATTTTTTATCTTTGTATTGTTTCTCCTTGCTCGACTTTGTAAAGGTGGTTTACCCCGTGAGAATATTTTGATGCCATTATACGACCAGCACAACAATGGTGCATGCGGGACAAACGGGAGCCCTTAGTGAAACGGAGGCATAACAAAATGAGTGGATTGTCTTACGCAAGAGTTGCACGGACTCATGTATGAGTTGTTTATTTTAGTACTGTATGTGGTGTTTAATTTCTCTAGTATTAAAGTATTAATGCTGTTGCACTAACCTTCTCTCACCTGACTTGGCTTAACCAGCCGCTGTCTGCGAAACTCCGGCCTCCCTGGCCTCAGCCATGCAGCGGGTTGTATGTTTCCCCGGGAACTGAATGAATAAAAGATGGAGTGCCGTAATAGGGAGACATCTGTGGCAGAGCAAACAGCATTCTTTCTGCTGCTGCACACCGACATACGATGAAGGCATTCACTGAAAGGTTGGAATTGGTTTAGGCGCATGCAGGGATGTTGTTTCCACTGGTGGCCAACAGAGGGCGGTAGACGCAGCCATTTTTATGGTTGATTTAGATAGATGGATGTCATCTCTTGCTGTAGTCTAATGATGTCCTCAGTGGTTATTAGTAAATTATGAGTTGATAACTATAGGTATTTAATAAATATTAAGTTTTTCTGGCTTTTTAGGGCCCTTTAACTTGGTCTTTATTTTCTTCTGAAGAAAAAAACGGTTAACCCTGGGTTTCTCTGATGAAGACAGCCTGGTGGCTATTACAGAGACTGACTGGTAATGTTTGATCAAAGCAGTTAATGAACAAGCAGAGGCACGGGACATGTGTCAGAGGCCGCAAAGCTGACATTACAGCAACCAGGGAGAGGTTGATTCAACAGATAGGCTGATTGATCTGGGATAAAATACATGAAATGAATAATTAATGAAACCCCACGATCATCTTGAAAATCACCCTATCCTTTAATTAAAGTGACGTTTAAGATTACGCAATTTCCAAACCTCACATGCAAACCACCTGAGCAGAATTTGTGTTTCCTCGAACCCCCATGAAATCCCTCATTTGGGGAAACGTATACACTGTATATCATAAAATATGGACCTAATAACCAACTGTACAAAATGTAATACTGAAAATGTAATACAAAAATATTCACAATTTGAGTACATGGTTGCCAATTAGGCAAATCAAGCCCTATTGCAGACACACTATTGATTGCTTCCAATGGCTACAACCACAGGCCTTTGTTCCTTTAATTCCATTTAGATGGGGGATTTGAACTTGGGTTAATTCTGACTTTTTGCTTTATTTCAGAAGTTTTGGTGATTTGCGGTAGTTTTCTTGCCTTCCTTTCAGAGTTGATTTGTAATCACGTTTTTGTGGTTTGTTTGCAGTGATTGGTACCTGCGATGCATCCCTCAGGAATGTGAGTCAGATACTGAGCAGGGGAAAGCCTAGCGCCAGGCCGTTTCAGATCCGCTCTAATAATACTCCGACGTGATCTCCACACAGCATATTTAAGGTCTCTGCTTTTAACTTTCAATTAGGCAATTTAAATTAGGCGGAGAGAAATTGTTGGACGTTCATTAAGAGCCGCCATTTCCTCCTTGTGAGGCGTGCCATGCCGACTGGTCTACTTGTTGAGTCAATTAGCATGGTATTAAACGTCAAAGTGAATTGTGAGGTGTGTGTGTGTGTGTTCTCTTTGCAATTACTGCAGGTCAGACCCTAGCAGACATACTGGATAAAGTGACTTACAGTGAGTGAAATTCCAAGTATTAAGGAGCAGGTAGGGGATACAGGCATCTTGCTCGAGGATGCTTGCGGGTAGGCTGGGCATGCGGGGGATCAATCTCATGTCCTTTTTTGGGAGTTGGCCACCTTAATCACCGACCAGAATAGGTTAAAATAAATACTGTACATAAATAAATGTTTATTCATTTATTTTATACTCTGTGTGAGTGTGTGACCACACATAAGAGACCACTGCACACTTTATATATATTATTTTTTGTATTTTTATTTTTTTAAATATATATATATATATACATTTTTTATTTAATTGTTTAATATATATATTTATATATACAGTGTGTGTGTGTGTGTGTATATATATATATATATATTTTTTTTTTTTTTAATATATATATATTTATACATTTTTTTTTCCCATGGCTATACACACACAGTATATTAGGTTTTTCTAATGAATTGAGCATGATTATAGGAAATAGAACCCGGTCCCCAGATGCATTTGTTGGCACACCTGCGTGGGCAGAAAACATGGTTTATTCAAGGCTACGTATCTTTCATTTGATGTTCCTCACTGAAGTAGATGCAGCTGACTCATCCATCTCAGGTGGTGGGTGATGCAGGCATAAATTACACCAGTCATGTCTTGGCCACCGAATGCACTCATACTGCTTAGGAGTAGCTGGATCCAAGCTCAAAGCTCAGATTTTTTTTATTCCAATTTTCTACTAAACCACAAAGCTGTTGATCTGTGTATCATTTTCACTCCAATCCATCCTTCACCAGATGTGCTCTAGCGATCCCTAAGGTGTTATGGTAGTAAACGGCGCCAAAAGCAAAACTTAATCCAGTTGTACCTGAATCACACAGATTTAAAGGGAAGCTATCAGCATATATTTAAAAATTGGGAGAATTTGAGTTTCTTTACCTTTGTCTCTGGAGACGCCAGCAAGTTCAGCGCTGTTTACTTCCGTTATAATGTAGGGATAACTAGTGGAACATTCTTTACTGTATATCCGGTGAGTAGGACAAACATTAACATGTATTTACCAATATACGACAACACAGGTGAGTTAGAAGATATTGTATACAAATTTGCTCTAGCTAACCTATCATTGTTAGAGTCCCATTCCCCCATCTGTACCTGTCCATGTCATTATGCAGCAAGTATCACTGACGACTGACCAGTCTAAATGAATCTGTCAGTAAAATGCATGCAGAGCATGCATTTTACTGCGTGCATTTGTCCAGATGCAAGTGCAGAAATGTCTTTCTGTTCTCCTGTTTCAGAAATGTTTGCAGTTTCTGTCTGTTTTTGTTTTTGTTGGCCCTCGTCATGTGCCCGTCAGCCCAAAGGCAGCCGGGCAGCTTGTTTCCTACCATTTTTGGCTTTAAAAAAATGCAGTTGAATAAGTGTTCTTTAGCACTCTCTCTCTCTCTCTCTCTCTCTCTCTCTCTCTCTCTCTCTCTCTCTCTCTCTCTCTCTCTGTCTCTGTCTCTGTC
>JAOEHI010000607.1:0-13568 GCA_025447815.1 Percopsis transmontana
ATTGGTGCTCTCACTCTGCAGTCCTCCAAAACAGACCTGACTTTGCGAGACACGCAATCAAAAGTCTGCTAAAAAACTATAGTTATTTATAACAATAATAATGGGCTGGTCTTAACCAAATTAAATGACCTCCACTAATCGTGGGCACTATTACAAACGCCTGCTGCGAAACACGCAGTCACGAGGCTGACAGAAAAAAAAAAAAAAACTAAATAAATAAATAAATAATACCCGTCCAAACACCCTACGATGCTAGAGATGGATAAGCACTGTGACCGACCCACAGTGCGCGTTCGAGTACGCCAAAGCAGGCGACGCTGCGAGTCATACTGCAGCCTGAACCAGCACGCTGGGGAATCCGGGCGGGGGTAGCGGAGGACCGCCACCCGCGATTCGGAACGTCCAGAACTCAAACGCAATACCCTGTTTCCCAAATCCTAGCCTAGAGGGCGAATTACGCGCTCCGACCGTGGTCACGGCTAATTGGAGAAACAATTCGGACTTACCTGCTCAGCGTGGGACCCGGAAAACGGATCCGCGAAGCTGCCTACCTAGCGTAACACACCAGGTAGCGAGAAGATCAAAGAGGCAGAACGTAGGATGTCAGGTGTGTTTTATACTAGGGGAGTGGCCCCGACACCTACGTTGTCACAGGTGACTTTGTTGTTATTAATGCTCGACCTGCGTGAAGTGCGAGGAGAAATATCCACTTTGTGGACTGCACTGGCAGTCAGTAGGGAATGAAACAGAACATTTACCTCTACTGCCTCCAGAATCTGGAGTCAGAACTGAGTACAGGCCTGGCCTACTGTACAAAACAAGCAAACACCCCATAATATGGGTTTTGCTGCCAAAATAGGGTTTCACAGCATTTCATTATATACTTTACACTGGCATTCTGCTTTATACTCACTATGCCATTTTGTAATGAATAATAATAATAAAAATAATGAATACAAAATATCTATCTTAAGATATCTATACTTTAGAAACCAACAAAATAACCGTAGTGTTTCCACCTTTTCCATAGAATTCAGGCTTCTAGGCAATGAATGTCCAGATAAGGTATAATGTGATTTAAAGAGCTTTTTTATTGAACAGTTTTATTTATCCTTGAAATACCGCCATACATGTGAGGTAAGATTTCTTAACTGCTAAAAAAATAATGGTCCTCCCAGTATTTAGTAGTGGCCTTTGGTTGTTGGTTCAGCTGTACTGGTGTAGTGCAAGACCTAAGGGATTTTAGGTTATGATAAATTATGAGTGTACATTTCAATTACACAGGTCATGGCCAGTTTACCATCAGTTTAACATTCTCTATTAGTATGATAAAATAATTCCAACACTGTGGGTTAAAGAATCAAGAAAAAACCTATCTGACTACGTCTACAATATTTATATCCTCTATCATGCAAAGGTAGTGCATCCTCTCCCCTTCATGTCTGTCAGAGTAGAATTTGTAGTCAGAATAATAACAAGGTGTGATTCAATTACTGTCTCATTTTGGCAGAACATGCTAAGGAAAAAAAGATACAGCCATATTCTCACTATTCTCACTCAACCAAAGGTGGGCTCTGATTGCTTTCATTACACGTAAAAGCTATATCTATCAAACTCATCATTTGTATGGTATATTGTATGTGGTTTCTAGACAAAACTAGAATGGATGAAAACTCAAGTTGATACTGATCTCAATATTTGATTTATTGTTGTTGACCTCTCATTTACCCCCAAGGTCCAACCTGCATGCATCCATACCACACACACAGAAAATAATCCTGTTTATAACATAAAAAGAATCAAATGTAAATGCCAAACAGTGTTTCCAGACGAAGACTATGTCACTGCTAACAACAAAATGATTCACATCTGGGTAACACAATTCAAGAGCCTAAATCAAGCTTCTTTAATTTCAAGATCCTATTGGCACAAAGTCCACTAAGTCATTACTTGTGTTTGAATGCTTTGGCTCTCAGATGTTCAAACTGCGTTGGAGACATCAAAGTTGGGTTGGCAGAGACTAATGCCCAATATGAAGTAAAATATCATCCAGCAACAGTATTTCCAAAGAATGTTATGTGATGACAATGCCAGTTGCTGCATTGTTCTGATGATTGGATACACAAAGATGTGGTCTAAATGTGATTAGGTACCCACAGGAGTACATTAACACATCACATGCATTACAGCAGTTGTTGTGATGATTTGTAAAGTGATATCAGAATTGTTCAGCGTACACTTCTGTCTGTCTTAAGTATGTTGACATGTTGGACAACTACTCTTGTCAGGTGAATAATAAACCACATGAACATGATCTGGGCTCCAGAATTGTGTAAAAACTGTTTGGCTTCAACATATTTGCATAACTGCACTCACAGCTGCTATTTTGTTCAAAAAGTATAAATATTATTTGAAAATATCCATGCAGGTTTCAGAAACATTAGCATACACTCAAAGATGTTTTGGTAGTTGCCAATGTTAATCATCAATTAGAATAACAAATACAAAGATGAGACAATACTGCATAAACTTGGATATTGGTTATTAAAAGTATTATAGACTTTTGGTAGAGACACATTGTCAACAAACATTCAGCTGTTTTTTCTGAACAGAAACCTCTCAGAACAATTTTTTAGCAGGAGAATATAAAACATTTTAAATAATAAAATGGCTATAGGGCCATGAGGAGGCTGGTGTGTTCTAAACCATGGCCTACACATGGAACAAAAATTAGAAGGCCATATTTTTATACAGGGTGTTTCTGTTATTGATGCATGCCTCATTATCCCCAGACCATGTTCTTAAGGCCTTTCCTTAGAAGCCTTTGCACAGGAGATGAGCTATTAGACATGTCTTCATATCACATTTTCTCCATTATTCAGTGGTAACAATGAGGTAACGTATGCACTAAAACAGCTCCAGGCAATATAGTCAGTCTGTGTGTCCTATTGACTTGAATGCACAATGCACAACACTGGGCCACTATACCTGTTTACACACCTCAGTCACAGTGATAGCTGAACCCCGGTTCATAATATGACACATATGTCTATCAGGGTCCAAAAAAAAAACAAAGATGCTTGGTCCACTTTTCTTTTCTTTTTTTCTTTTCTGACATTACAAACTTTGAAGCTATGTAGCAAATTGCTCTCATGTGGAGGCAGAACGTTGCCACTCCACAATATTGACAGTCATCTATTTCAAAAAGACTTCATTACCTCATTGGATGACCCTATTGGTTGGGTGATGCGTGTATAGGCATAATAAACACTGAAACTCGTGAGAATATTATCAACCCAGCAAAGGCAATTGGAAAATAAACCTCACAGGATTTCCCCCCTGAAAGTAAAACCATGTGTTGTTACCTCTTAAAACGAATAGACTCTCTGAAAACATATTTATATGTAATCCATTAGCAACATGCTGTGCGTCTGTGCCAGTTTCCCTTGCTAACACATCTTTTGAAAACCTTCTTTGGGTGGTGCACATGAGTCACAATAAGTTGAAATTACAGATTTATTAAATAAATCTCCTATAACTCTCCATCTGTATTTTACTAAATTGATTGTGGAATTTTGTCCAATATCTGAATCCTCCAGGATACACTTCTATTTCACTGGTTCCATATTGCCTCTCAAATTAAATTAAAGTAAAGACAATATTACCAGTTTATATACTATACATTTCAGATGCTTTGAGCAATTTGGCTCCAGGTCTTATAAATGTCTAGCCATATATGCCCTTAAAAGGCCTTCAGGGCAGATGCCATACCTCATTCCTACCATATTGTGAAAGTCAGGGTACAAGGTATGGAAAAGACAGAGGGTAAGTTTCAGGAACAAGGAGTTATGGGCTCAGCATCTATGAAGTGACAAAGCTAATATTCAGCTAATGTTTTCATTGCGATCAGAGGAATGGGAATTTTGGTCGTGCTTCTAAGAGATGAAATTTTTCTTTGAAAAATCATGATGTGGCACTTTTAGCCTTAAAGGAACAGGTAAATATGTAGGTATAATAACACATTTTGAGGCTGTAACCCATATTGTCACCTTCACTAGAATGTATAACTCCTAACTATATGGTGGTTTCCACACTGTACAATTTTGAGAAACACATTTGCCTATAAGGGCTACTCAGCTGCTGAAGAATAACATCATATAAAAGAATACAAGAATAAAAGAACAAATAAACAATGCGGAAAAGAGAGAAAGAAGGGACATTTAGAAAATACAACATATAAAGATAATGATAAAAGCATTCATGCATGAATTAATGGGCAAGACCAAATGTGACAACATGAAATGTAATATTCAAGAAAGAGACTGGAAATGCAGGACTCCTCCTATGCTAATTTGAGAAGACAAAAAAGCAATGTGAAAAGAAAGGTTATTTCCTGTAAGCATCCTTGAGCAAGATGCCTAACCCCTATCTGCTCCATGTAATGGCACCATGTAATTGTTGACAAAATGTACTAATTGTAAGTCGATTTGGATAAAAGCGTCTGCTAAATGCTGTGAAATGTAAATAAAATGTATTTCCAAACACAGGGAATTGAGGCCATTCATCTGTTTATTTCTATGGTTAATCATAAATGTCAACTACTACATCGGTAGGCTACAATATACCCACTGTTGAACAGTAGGACAAGAGATAACTAGACCATAAAATGTGTCATTAAATAAAGAAATCATGGGGGCAGCCATGGTGCCTTGAGGTGTTTGGATAACTTTCTATGTGTCTTCAGGTGCAATGGGTCTCAATAGCTTCCAGGCAAACATCCGAGGTTGGGGCAGATCTGACGGAACATTTCCTGACCTCACAGACTCTTATTGTTGGCTTTTAACATTGGTCACTTCATTTTTCTATCACACCTCTGACATGATGTCTGTGGAAAGTGTGTGCTTCGGCACCTGAGACGGACAAGGTTGACAGATCTGGACAGCATTAAATACAAGCATTTAGGATTCCTTCATTACCCAGGCCTAAATTCTGTCAAACCACAAAGGTTTCTATAAGTTTCCCATAGGAAGCCTTTTTAGCATATGTGTAGCTAAGTGTATGTACACTAGTCATTTCAACTAGTGAAGTTTTATTTGCACACGGAAAGGTTATTTGTACTGTTGTGCTGATGTTTTGTGAGTTGAATATAGTCTGTATAGTGATTGATATTTTTTTACCATTCTATGTCATTTTCTGGGCATAATCACAGAATTGTTTTTTCTGAAAACATTAACCAAAGCACTATAGACACAGTAAACCATTGAGACCTGTGTGTGACACATGCAGTTGATCAGTAAGCCACTGTCTTTTAGACTCATATAAGGCCGTAAGCAAGTAAATCTAAGTTGTTGACAATACTTTTTTGCTAAATTTGGGACAGCAGTAAGAGGGCGCAACAGCGACTTAGTAGGAGTCTTCAATTATGGCCAATTAAATCAGTTCCTCTCATTTCCTTTAACAGTTGCACGCTCTCTGTCTCGACGAACTGCCAATTTGCTAAGTGCACAAATATGGCACATCTAATAAACCACCATGATACATGTGAATATATTTTGTTTTGTGATTAAAAAGGTTAAGGACAGTAGTCATTAGTTAAATTATTCACGAAATAGACCAACATAACAAACACAAAAGTGGCATGATTTTGGATAGGTATGTGCTTAGTGGATCTTCGCCTAAAGCCCGGAAACTACCACACAATCGGTCTGAAGCTAGCAAAGACACTTGCATCAGGTCTAAGATTGGGCCCATAGTCTCTTAGTCTTAGTCTCAGAATAGAGACTGTCTCAAAACAATACCTCCATAGGCAATTTCTCACAGCTCTGACAGCATTTCTTGGGGAACTGTTAACAAAGTGTGCCTGTATGGGAGCCAAAGATAACAGAAAACCATGGAAAGGGAACTGGATAGAGAGCCAGATAGGATCCTATAACATATTGGTCCTCCAGGGACATGGAGTGGCTGGCTTGGAGGGTTTGACCATGTGGTTCCAAGAGACCTTAAGTGTTTTTATACTTCTAAACTTGATAGATGGCACTCGTGGCTTTCCTATGCTTTAGTGAAGGAGTTCTATCAGCTGTTTTCACAGCTGTTGTTCTCAGAGCCTTGGTCTACAGAAATCCAAAGAAATGTTTGAGTACAGTACATAGCTTAAGACTTTCAGAGCTGCACCAGGACATGTCAACACCAGTATACACCAGTATTTACCAGTCTAAATGAAGCCTGTTTGTAATATATTGTTATTATTATTATTGTGTTTTTATTCATTTGATATGATACATGTCTGTAACAACATCTTGTTGTTACAGACATGTGTTACATTGTGTTTTGTACACAATGTGTGAGCTTGTACCCAGAACAATGTAATTTTCCTGTTTGTATTGGCGATTGACTTGACCAAAACTGCTATGACAAATCAATTGATGAGATTGTGGACAGACATGATTATTAAGTAGGCCTACTAAGTATTATTAGAAAATATAGTTTGTCTGGAAAGTTGTGGTGAGAAAACTGGATGATCCAGTTGCATTGGAGGCTGTTTAAAAATAGTTACATACAAACAGTAATCAGTGTATTTTGTCTTCTGGTTTCAAGCTTCATATGCTGTTTATGGAACTGCTCAAGGTAATCAAATGTGAATCAAATGTGAATGTGAAAAGATTAGGAATATGAATTAGTCACTAAAATAATCATATGGTATCTGTCAACAGGTTTGGCATTGAATATTTTTTTCAAGTTGTACTGGTTACAGACTTTTTTTTACTAAAAATTTAGTTTACCATGGGCTACCAGTGATTGTTAAGTGCTACACATACAGCACTTGTTCCATTTGTATATGTACCCCTTAAATAATTCAACTGCTGTTCTCATTCAAAATGAGATTCATTCAAAATAAAATTAACCAGGAAAATTACATTATAGTGTACAGTTTACCCATAAATAGTGGGTACTGTGTAATTAAATTAAATTCAAGGTGGAAACTATCAGAAGTAGTCAAACTAAACAGGAACATTTACAAATAATTTCCTTTGAATTCCCAGACATTGGCCTAGCCATATTCTGCCCATTCCTCTCAGGCCAAAATGTCTCAGTGAAACACTTTCTTTTGATTCATGTTTCGAGATTTAAATCCTTTGCTGGGTTCCAGAGATGTTATGCATTTTTCTTCAAACTCACGTAGTCCTACATCTGAACTGAACTGAACTGTATGGATCCAATTTGTATCTGTCAACAACAAAAAATATCTTCTTCTGAATTCCTCCAAGCATGACCATTTTCGTCTCACATGTGCAATCACAACTACAAAATGTATGAATGCCACAAAAATCTCAATAAAAAACAACATCCACCCAACCAATCAATCTATTAACTTTGATACCCTAAAATATCAGGTAAATTTACCCTTCTAACCTACCTACAAATCTTAGTTATATATCCTACATATCTATAGTCACTTAAATGTCTAGCTAAATTGTCTTCTAGTCAAGTTCCGTTGCTCTACACTGTCAGAATATAAATCTTATTCACACTTGGCCTGTTACAGCATAATTGGTCCCTCAAATGTATGACCCTGCAAACCGAAATGATAAAGTGAGTTCATTAACAATGTAATAGTATACGGTTGTATTGGGACAAAACCTACGAGACGGAGGTAAAAGTTTGGGTTCAACATGGAGAGGTCGCCATTGGTCGCATCCATGGAGGTCCTATCACACAGCATAGTATTATGCTACCACCTGGTGGCCATATTAGCAAAAACGCTCAAATCTTTTTGCAGTATAATTTGAAGATGGCGACTCGAGTCCTTCAGAGAATATGCAATGGCATTGATCTGGCTAAAAACAAGGCCAATTCGGCAAGTCATCTTGTCCTTTTGAACAGGTTGGGTTATTTCACTATGCATGTTCAGCTTGCATTTGTGTGAATTTTGTGACGGGTTATTTTCACGTTTTTGGAAAACATTAGCTTTAACCTTAGCCTCCGTCTGCAATGGCTAGAATGAACCTGCACAAGTTAGCCTATAGCCACCTTACAACTGTTTATGCTTTTAAATAGTGAAATATAGCTGGAATATGGCTGTACTCCATTATTTAGGCATAAATATTATATGTGTTTACTGATAAAAATGTATGCCATAGCCTCTTAACCATAACCTCTTGCTTCTTGGTTTTGTATCTCTGTATCTCTGACCAAATGAGATCAAGGTCATAAATTATATTTTCTTTAAGTTTATCTACTATAAAAACACATTATAAATAGCTTTATTCTCCAAATTAGAATCTCTGGCAACTATCAATTGTCAATATTGTGTTGCACCAGAGGTAGGATTACAATTTCTTTAGTGTATGAAGTAGTAGCCTATTGTAAACCTCTGTTCTTGTTTATGATTATCTCAAGTAAATCTGTGTGAATTTTTAACACCCATTTTAACAAACTTAATCATTATGTAACAATGTTAAATCGATTCTTTATAATAGAAACTGTTACTTATATGGCGTCTTTATTATCCAGGGGTGTGGCAACGTCTGGCAGTAGAAACCGAGAGGACAGCTGGTTTAAGTCACTGTTTGTGAGAAAAGTTGATCCCAGGAAAGATGCACATGCTAATTTGCTGACCAAAAATGAGGAAAGCAACTTGTACAAAATTCAGTGTAAGTCCTGACCACATTTGTATGTAATCACAATATGTAGGACAATGAAGTGAGATTACTTCAAAATTTGCTTTCTTTGCAGTTCATAATGTCAAGCCTGAGTGCCTGGATGCATATAACAAACTCTGGTATGTGAGATTTTATTGTACTTGCTTAGTACCTTTTTATATTATAAAAGCTGTTTGTTGTAAATTCAGAAGCCGCACAAAAGGTACCAGTTGCTGTAGGCCTTGACAACGGGTTGACGAGTAGCATGTCAGTAAATAGGTCTACAGGGCTGTTCCTGTGAGGTGACTGACGTGCTGGTATGGCTCCAGTCCTACAAAGAATGTCTCTTATGATACCTAAGACGACGGGGGTGCGCTACCACCAAATAGTTAATGTTCATGTCTAATTTAGAAACTGTAACACGGGTAAAGAAGGGACAGTATAGTCAAAGAATATTCTTTGGAATAGTGCTAATAGTAGACATACCATTTTTAAGTGCATATTAACAGTACGCACTAATAATATTCTATAGAAGGTGGACTTGTGAATGTCTGACTCCACGTCAGTAGTGCAGTTTGGAGTGCTGCTCTTTCGGCCACCAGCCCAACGTTACGGTCCAAAGCTCCAAACAGACCGCAGCAAAGGCCACAATAACAAAGAGTATGGGAAGTGAATTGTTAACCCCACAAGCATATCTTTGCACCCATAGGGTCAAATATAGGCTACATTAGGTGAAAAGTACATTTCAACCGGTCTTGTGTTTCGTTTCATCACAGTGAGGAGGTTTTGCCGTCCATCCATGCTGATAAGTACTACCCCTGTGAGCTGGTGGGCACCTGGAACACCTGGTATGGAGAGCAAGACCAGGCTGGTAGGACTGCTAGCATCAATACACGCCCACTCCAGCAGAATAGCTTTACAGTATTCATGCATACATTACACATTCATGCATGCACACTGCAATTGAATGTGAATGCCCATAGGTAAGTATTCAGTCATCCAAACTGTGAAAACACTAGTGAGTATGCACCTCAAATTATTTTTATAACTTCCCCCCCCCTCATAAAATGCTAAAGTATATTGCTTTTAATGGACTGAATATGCTGCTTTGTTTTGACTGTCAAGGAACTTTGTAAACTCTGTTTTTAAAGTTTAATATTATGACTTCCCATTACTGAACTAATTTATTTCAAAATGCAGGATTGTTTATAGTAAACCATGAAAGATGTGATTCTGAACTTAATTTGTAAAATAATGAATTACTTTTTATTGTCCTCCTATATATTACTTTACTAGTCACTGACATATATTAAAACATATTAAAGAACCATATTGGAGAAAGAAAAACAAAAAACAGAAAGGTC
Organism: Percopsis transmontana; assembly: GCA_025447815.1. Classification (NCBI taxonomy): domain Eukaryota; kingdom Metazoa; phylum Chordata; class Actinopteri; order Percopsiformes; family Percopsidae; genus Percopsis; species Percopsis transmontana. The sequence continues at coordinate 10,004 of JAOEHI010000607.1, forward strand.
ATAGTAGGTTTGAATAAATCAAATTCTACCTGTGCTTTGTAAATATTGTGCAATATTACATCTCTAATTTATGTGTTGTCCAGTGCATTTGTGGCGGTATAGAGGTGGTTACCCAGCTCTCACTGAAGTAATGAGCAAACTTAAGCAGAACAAGGTAAAGGCATTGCCATAGTTAGTATCTGTGGTGTTTACTTTACAAACAATAATGGTTTTCCTATTGACCTCTGTCCTCTGATAGGAGTTCTTGGAGTACAGAAACGAGCGGGGAAAGATGCTACTGTCTCGCAGGAACCAGCTGCTCTTGGAGTTCAGCTTTTGGAATGAGCCTGTGCCCAGGGAGGGACCCAACATCTACGAGCTCAGGTCCTACCAGCTTAGGGTAAGCACTAGGACCAGGATTATGCTGAAATGAAATAGAAAGTAGTCTATGTATGCGCAAACCCACCTTGTATTAACCAATTGATTTGCCTACCTTATTGTAGATTTAGGTTTCAACTGCAAAAAAAGGATTGAGAAATGTTCTGTTTCATATCTGTACAATTTATGGAATCTAATATCGATATCAATTTATGGCTTTCATCAGTTTTAGTGAGATATTTGTTATGTATAGTAAATTGTGTTTTCATGTAGACATTTTTTTCTTTTTCCAGCCAGGAACCATGATTGAGTGGGGTAATTACTGGTAAGGCAGCCTGATTCCCTTTGACTCACTCAGCTGTACTTACAGAACAGTTGGGCTACATAAAACTTCCTCCTCCCTCACCACACTGTCATTAATAAGAGCTATTCCTAAGAGAGGCCCTAATTTCATACCGTTCTTGAGCCACATGCACAAGATTAATTCAATTTAGATGCATAAAATGTCAATATTTCTTTTTCTTCTTTTTATCATATGAGCCTTTATAGATCAATTACCTTGATAGACAGAGCCAATGTGTCAACAATCTAGTGTTGTGCAACTTCTGTAAATAGAATAAGTACCTTAATAGATCAGTATGTTTGTATTGAATTTGAGTTTTACTTGCCATAATTTTAACAAGAATTTATCCAGTATTCTTTTATTGAAAACTACAACCATAAAAGGATAGCTGTGCAATTATTGTATTTGTAATAAAGAAGAAATATTTCCAGTTAAGCAATTTTAGGCAATTTTATTCTAATTTGAGTACTTTGTAGGTTTAAACTCCTACAACAACATGAAATACTGGCTTTACAATTTTGTAGCCGCAATGATAATGATGATAAAATACTTGCAAGTTGACTCTTAGCAACAGTACAATAGTTGATTTTAAAATGTACAGTATATGTCACTCAGTTGTATACTTTGCTTTACTTAGGCCACATAATGGATCATCACTGTCCTGTTGCTGAAATGTTATAACAGTACATTTCATTTCCAAAACAGTCCCTCTAGAGAGTCTAAAATAAACTGTCAATATGAAAATGGTCAGTGTACTATATTTAGTATCCCAGACATGTGTTGTTTTTGTGGTGTACATTATTTAGTCTTGTTTTTTGCCTGTTATGTGACTACAGTTGTTCTGCTCCATAGGGCCAGGGCCATTGGCTATCGGCAGCACAACAGAGAGGCGGTGGGAGGGTTTTTCTCACAAATTGGCAATCTTTATATGGTGCATCACCTCTGGGGTAAGGGCAGCTGGCAGCTTTATGCAGAGCTACAATTGGTAAACATGCAGATAGTCCCAGGACAGCCATTGATTGATGATATTCATTGCAGCCTACAAAGACCTTCAGTCCAGAGAAAACACGAGGAACGCCGCGTGGCAGCACGAGGGCTGGGATGAGGTGGTGTATTACACAGGTGAGAAAATAAGAGGCCTTGTTCCTAAAACATTTATCAAGCAATCTTTTAACCGCTTTTGACATAAGACAATTCTAAATCTACTGCTGATTGAACAATTTCATTTTTCTCCAGTTCCTCTTATTCAGCATATGGATTCCAGGATTATGATCCCATTAAAGGCCTCCCCACTGCAGTAAAGTGAGACAACTACACCCTGAATCAGACGCCATCATTTGAAATGTTACATCTATCAGAAACCCCATTGCTATAACCGTGGCAATGTTGGCCGACACTCCCTCTTCTCGTTTTTTTTTTTAAACTTTGCACCAGCCAACAACACTTTGTTTCTACAAATGTATATTATATACATGGTTTCCGTTGTGAAAAAAAGAAACGCACCAAACTGGTCAAGAGGTCAATTGTAATTGAAGTATTGCTTGATAAGATGTGGTGTGACACTTGTAATTGCAGTGGGTGGGAGAGCAGTGAAAGACATATGCTCAATATACTGTACAATGCAGTGGCTTTTTATTTAATGTAAATATTACCTGTGTATCAAAGTTGTGTTGCAAGGTGATGGCAATGCTTAGCCAGGGACAAAAAAAAAAAAAGAAACTTGTATATATTCTTTATGTGGAATATATTTGGTAGAAAGTTTTTCACTACACACCACTGACAATTTAAGCCTTGGAATTTGAGGGCCATCATAAAGCCAAATGTTTCCTGTAGGGTCTGTACCTTTATGAAATATTCTTTTACTGTACTGTGTTGTCTGTGGGTTTTGCTCCCCCACCCCCCATAAAAATTGCATGACCAATTGCAGAAGCACATTTTACCTGCTGTAACATGTTTTAAATAGAGACCATAACAACCAGTTACTCAGGAGGCATAGTAGTACTGGTCTCTGAACAATTTGGTGTAGGTGAAAGACTGTGTACTGTTATCAAGACTTCAGCATGGGAAGCAAATTACAAATAAAGGTTGTACGCTCTGTTTCCTAAATGCTATATGTTCAAACAAGAACTGCAGTCAATGCCATCTACACATCTTTTTATAGTTGCTAGCATCTATACAGAAGTTAAAACATTTCTTGCTCATTGTTTATACATACTGTAACATGTATATACATTAACGCGCAGTATCAATTAAAATATACTTTTTTTTTTTAGTAACCGCTAGTATAAAAATCATAGGGGCAAAAAACCCGAATGTGAAAATTGACGCACTACTGTAGTGTAAACATTTTGCTTCATTATAAAAATCTATTAATGGGGTGAGTAGAAAGAAAATTGTGCGCTGGATAAAACAATAAAAAAGGCACACAGTTAGGTTAAAACAAACTTGTTAAAACACCCTTGTTAAAACTTTGTAGCGATCCTTCAGATCTTCTCCAATTCTTTTAGCAGCTCTCCAAAACTCATGACATACCACGAGCACCTCTCCTTGACCTGTGACCTTATGACGTTTCCTCCAAATCCAATGAAGGCACTCTGAAAAAACCATGAAAACAAAAGCTAATGTCAGCTACTTTATTCACTGTTTTATCTTAAAACAGTTTTTATTGTATTGTCAACATATCCTATAAAAGTGACCCAAGCCTTTTTTCTTTTAACTGACAACTATTGTCTGTATAAAATTGCAGTGACAGCTCTTATCCTTGGAAGTCAAAGAAATTGGTGGGTTACTTAAAGGCACTACAAGGAGTTTCGTGAAAGTTATAGCATTTCCCATAGAGCCGCATTGCCTCATAACAAAGAGCTA
>JAOEHI010000608.1:0-13567 GCA_025447815.1 Percopsis transmontana
ATAGAGCCAAAACTAAGCCATACATGTACACTACTCACAGGGAATCATGCAAGTAGCAAAAATATATCTATATATATATATATATATATATATATATATATATACACAGCTCTGCTTTCTGTCCTCTGGGGGTTTTGTCAGATCAGACTGTGTTATATTAGTGAACATATTACAATGGTTCCCTGTGTGACGGTGGCTTCAGTGTCTGTGTGTGTGTGTGTGTGTCTGTCTGTTTGATGGGAACGTGTTGCATAAGGGGTGCAATGAAGTGTGAAAGAGAACAGGTGGCTCCCCTTTCCGCCATCTATCTGTGTGTTTATTTTTGCCCTGCTGTGTGCGTAGCGGGGATTCGTACATGCTTGGTGTATATATATTCCGTGTGCATTGCTATCTCAATACATACTTCACACAGGTACACACGGCTTGTAAGTTGCCTCGTGCGTGCATTTGTCTGTGTGTCACAGACGTGTACACACACATGCCCATACGTACACACACGCATACACACATACATACTCACATTCATACACAGTGTGAATGTATGTGAGCAGGGTTCCAGGTGGTTTGGAAACAATTAGAACAAACTGCAGGAGCCCAGAGAGACTGTATTCCAAATGTCACCCAATTAACTGGCTTCATCTATACTGAACACACAACAGCTCTCTCTCTCACTCCATCTATCTCGCCCTGTGCCTCTGTCACCTCCTCCTCCTCTTCCTCCTCCTCCTCGTCCTTCCTCTCTGCCTCCCCCCTCTTCTCTCTCTCTCTCCCTCTCTCTCTCTCCCTGTGCCTTTGTCAGGCCTCCTCTTTGCTGCCCCCCTCTCTCTCTCTGTCCCTCCCTCCCTCTCTCCCGCTCCTTTAGGCCACGTTCAGTCTATTATTCATGAAGGACCGCAGGTGGAGACAGTTGAAAATTGAAGTTAATTGAAAAGTCATCCTAATATCCTCTTTTCTTCTTCCTCCCTCCACCCTTGCCTCTCACCCCTCCACCTCTGTCTCTCCTCCATCGCTCTCAGGCCAGCCACCCTGGCCGGTGGGCAGGGCCAGGCAGCAGCAGCAGCAGCAGCAGCAGCGGCCTCCTGGGCCTAAGGGACAGAAGACGGGGCGTGGGGGCAGCTTCACTCGCAGAGGGCCCGTCTAGCCACTACCACCCCCGCCCTCTGTCCGCCTCCGAACGACCCCACACTGCCAGAGAGGAGCGCCACTGCCAGGGAGTTCTGGGGCTCCTGGCGCCGTCCTCAGCCCGGGGCCTGGCCTCCACTCCGGGCGCCGCTCTAACGCCAGCCCCAGGCTCCACCGGCTCAGCCTCCGCCCCCCCCCCGGCTCCGGTGCCAACCCCCGCCACCGCCCCCTGTCTGCCCCTCCGCCTGCCAGAGGGCCAGTCCCCCTCCAACGAATCCACTACGCCAGCCGGAGGAGGAGCAGGAGGTCTGTCTGGAGGCCCGAGGCGAGCAGGAGAGCACCTCGGGCCCAGCCAGATCCCGCGCGCCGTAGCGGCGGGAGCCGCGGGGAGCAGCGCCTCCTCCAGCCTCCACAGCCTCACGAGCCGCGGGAGCCCCTGTCCCAGCATCTCCTCCGCCGAGCAGGGCTCTCCTCCACCTCAAGCTCCCCGCACCTCCTCCTCCTCCTCTTCCTCCTCCTCGTCCTCGTCCTCCTCCTCCGCCTCCTCATTTACCGGCCGCTTGGGGCAGCCTCCGCGAGGCCCGCTGTCCCTCCACAGTTACAGCCGTCGAAATGTCTTCCTCCAACACTCGCTGCACACTGCCGAACTGCAGGCCCTGGCTCACAGAGACAGCTGAGGTGTACACACACACACACACACACACACATTAGCCAGAAGCAGCCATATAATTGAGTGGAATGATAAACTGTGACTTTATATAGAGGCACTGCCGCTGCCTCACAGGTGTACATGTCACACGCACGCACGCACGAACGCATACACATACACACACACTCTCTCTCTCTGCCCAATTTAGATCGACCCTTGACTGACACTCTGGAGTCGGAGCACTGATAGATGTGCTGTCACTTCCACCGAGAAGTGTGCACACACTGTCACGCACGTGGGTTTTTTTGAGAATTAACAAGGCACTCATGTGTCTGTCAGGCCTCCCACGTTATACCACACTGACAGCTGAGATCTGCTCCTGCCCCCCCCCCCCACACACACACACACACTCACTCTCACACTCTCACACACACTCTTTCTTATTAGAAACACACCGGCACTAACACCTAACACGAGCACACCTGCCCACACGAGTGCACCTCCAACACCTCTACTTCAGAACCTAACCAAATACCAGGGTGTTCAGCTCTCGGATGAGTTATATAATTGTGTGTGTGTGTGTGTGTGTGTGTGCGTAAAGATGTTTTAACAAGAGACTCTCTTTCTAACAGGTTATTGTATCACTTTACTGGGACGAACCATGCGCTGCTGAAAGAACTATGTTACCGACAACTGATTTCACGTTGCCAAATTACATCAGCTCCACTCCCTCTTCGATGATTTCATATAAACAGAGCCGTAATGCGGTGGAGTTCAAATACTGCATGCTTTTTAATACATTAGTATACCAGATTATACCATTTTGTAGAGCATCATTGGTGCTTTGGGTGAATATCTGCAGTCTTAATAATCACTTAATAATCACTCACCTCACCACCTCACAAGACAGGACTGAAACCTGCTATAACCTGATACTGTATGTCCAGATGAAAAAAAAGAAATATGAGCCACTTACAACCCCTGTATACCCACACAGGGCTTTTGAGTTATTCTGGCTCATTAGACCTCTTTTTTGTGTTCAAGTTGGATGGAGCTATGCTATAAGTTTGCATATACTCAAAATAACCAATGACGAGGAAGCTTAGTAGTCCCACCCTAGCAGGTGCAACAAAACTGCAGTGTGTTTTAATTTGCTTGACTGTAGCAAAGCAGACGCTACATTGCTACATTCTAGAAGGTCTAATCAGCCAAATGACCTCAATACACCTGTGTAGGTGTGCGGTTAATTAAAAGAGACAATACATGAACTGTAGGCTTAACACTTTAAACACTGGTTTGACATTTAAAAAAGAAAATCCTATTTCCTACTAAGGATGTTACAATCAATGCAAATCTCCTGTTTGTTAGTTTAATTCCATGTGAAATATTACACGTAAAATATCTTTTGAACCAACCCTGCCATGAAATTAAAACCCGCCATTTGATATACATGTTTCAGAATGCAAACATTTTAATGGATGTCTTTTTTATAAATATTCAACAATCTACCATACTTAAAGTGGCAATTTTTACAGAATAAGGGTTTGGTTTGTGGGAATGAAACCTTTCTAATATTCTTTAGGGCTGGGTATAAAATAAGCATGGACTATTTCACCTAATCATATAATGAAATATGTATTCACTTAACAAAAAAGAGATAATTCTATGAAAAAATATCAAATTTGAGAAAACTGAGATGAGGACCTATTTCACAGATACCCAGTCCTTGTGTTTTTTGCGTTGGGTAAATTAAAAAAGAGGCCATTTTATACATAGGCACACAGTAATGACTTGGAAATTTGTTATACTATGAAACTGCCATGACCAGCTTATTGTCCAACCTGCTGTATATGACAAGTTGGAACCGTGAGGGGGAACATTTCTCTCCCCCTAATAAGGAGTGCCCAGATGTCTGTCGTTATTAAATACATGTGGTCTGTGGAACATCTCGCTCTCTGCAGACTAGACGGCCTAACCGACCTGGCTCCCTGCGGACTTGAGCAAGTCAGTGTTGTTCTGTCAAACGGGAGCGTGCCCTGCTACTAAGCGCAGAGCAAATGTTCACCACGCAGCCTATGTACGCAAAATGTTCCATTAAGGACAGTCCTGATGACCTCGTCCAGCTCTGAGCCCTGGCAGCCTATTGGGAAGTACGGCACATTTGGCTTGTGCGTTTGCCTCGGAGACAAGGACGCGGTAGAGGTGAAGGAAAGCCTGTAGGGAGACAGATTTAGTCTTACTGGTGAAAAGAGACTGCTCTCCCTTAGGTCTGTTCCACTTATTTATCTTTTTGTATCAATTCTCCTTTCTTTCACTTCCACTCTTCACTTCCCCCCTCGTTTTCTCCCTCCATCCCTTTTATCTCACTAAACTGACCCCCAAAAAGAACCGCAAGCACACAACCACTTCTTTTAATAGCATAACATAACAGTATAAAAGACTACAGTAGGCCATTATAAATATATGCATTGTATTTTTTTTATTAATTTCAGTAAAGATAAATAGAACTTTTGTTAATGTTGAGGTAAGTTTCCCTACCTCAATATCAAGTCCTCACAATGACAAAATGTAATTCATTGTAAAATTATTCATTTGGACCAGATCTCTATTTTCAACTGCTTCTAATGTTTTTAAAAAGCAGTAGTACTGTATGTACAGTTTTCAAGTTACTCCATTTTGCTGAATTAAATTGGTGTGTGTTATAGTTACATTTTGGATTTTAGATAAATATACACAAAGTTGAAGTCATAATGATGTAAGGAAACTAGAGTCAAGCGTTTTAACAAAAGTTCAATTACACTTTAAAAATAATCAAACAAAATTATATAACTTGTTTTTTAACCCTCTCTAAGACAGATAAAGTCATTGGGATCTTCTTAGCCTGATGCCCCCCTCTCCCATACTTCTTAATTTAATTTCTGTTTTTCTCCTTCATTTCCTTGTCCCCTTCTTCTGTTCCCCCTCTCTCATGTCCACTGTTTGTCCTCCCCTCGAACTCTCCCTGCCCCTCTCGCAACTACTGGCCTAGTTAGCCGGGCCTTGTGCTGTCATGCAGTGGATTTCTCAAGACTCTGATGTGAACTGAACATTCCCCACACAGTTTGTTTACAAGGAACGAGTAAAAGCGCAGGAACTTTTGATGTGTTCTCCCTAGCTTGCCTCATAATGGACGTTGTTTACATCAGCAGTTACTGTACACGCATACACACTGAAATATCAAGGAGGACAGTTTGGCCTCGACTCTGACAACTCTTTGTATTTTAGTGAATTTGAAACCAGTCAGTACTGTCCAAACAGCGCTGCTCACAAGAACGTTACAATCTTTGTGTGCTTCTGAAATGTCAATGAAATGCAGGCCATGATGGCAAAAAGGATGACTTTTTTTATAAGGAAGTGTGGTTTGAGGAATTAACTGGTGGGAAACAAGGACACCATTTGCCACATTTTTAACACATAGGCCCTTTACAGGGAAGATATTTATTTGTATTTTTTTATTTTACTTTAATTTGATTGCCTAATTTCATTTTGTAGAACCAATCTCTGAAAATAATTTTATCAATTATTGGAAGGTGATGACAATAATTTGGAAGATTTGGGATGTTGATATTGTGTTTTTAATACAGTGGAAATGATAGCTGTTGACTTTCTTTATTTATCTTTATCTTTTGTCTTGAAGGAAACAATCACAGAAAAGTCTTATTCTATGTCTGTCATCTGATGATGAAAAAATACTTCTAATTTTATTTTCTTATTTATGGGGAAAAATGAACTTATATATTATTGTACATAAATTATTCAACCCTGTCGTTATTCATGCAAAATTATTTGAATGTTATTTTTAATGGATAAAAATGACAATACATTTTACAAGAGATTAAAAAAGGTTGCACGAGACAGGAAAAGCTCGTTAGATAAATAACTATAACGTCACAATGCTGTGCTACTAAAACCATCTTTGGATAGATTTAGCCTAGAGAGATTCATTTTTTACCCTGATTATAGTTCAAATCTGAAACTTTTCCATCCATGTTGGTTCATATGTGAAAACCAGACACATCACATTAAGGGTAAAAATATATATATTTTATCGTGTTTCTTTAAATCGAGCCTTTGTGATATTTCGTTAAATTATTTCTTGTGTACAGTTGTAAGTTTTAAGACCTGACTTTGCAAAAGTGGGCCTAAGCCACTCTTGGGCTTGAATGATATTCAATGGAGTTGAAGACAATCCATTGAAGCTGCTTTTTTTAGTCCAGGGTTGGGATTAGGTCCAGGTCTGTGGAACCACTTCTTAAGAGACAGTCACTGCAAGACTTTAGACAGTATATGTCACAATGTGTTTCTGCACATACTTTGAGATTATTGTGTAAATTCCCTCCTGCAGTAGTTTATCCTCAATTTAAACTTAAAACAATCATTTAAAATGTTTCTATTTGTCATCTCAATGCTTACTGGTCAAAAACCTTACATAGTGTGTTCACCCATAAGCATTTCTCTGCAATGGGTGTTAATGGTAACTTTTCACATACATAAGGGTGTTATTTGTTCTTAAAAAACTCGAAGAGTTTTGATGACTGTATTGTTACTATTTAATACTAATAAAAAACATGAAAAGTATATTTCTTTGGTTGTTGAAAGGATTTTTATTGCACTTTACAAGATACATTCCTCAATTGAGGTATAACGCACTCAGAATCCCACATTTCTGCCGCAGCTCACTGTTTGTGGGTCACGAGCTGGTGTGGAGTGGGTCGCGGACATGTGCTTTGGCTCCGTCAAAAAGTCTAACTTTTCTAACAAATTTTTTATAATTTTATCGAACTTCCGATGGTAAGCTTTTATTTTGAAAAGGTGTGTAGGTGTTTTGAACAGTGCATATAGACATTGTGGATTACTGCACAAATGGATTTGTGAAATAAATTCTAATGGTTTATAAATAAAATTATTTTGGGGTCTTAATGACCAAGGACAAATGCGGGTCCTGAGGTTAGACCGGTTGAGAACTAGAGTAAAGTTGAGAACTAGAGTAAACAATGCACAAATCTGCAAAAAAAAAATTTGAGTACCATCTCCTTCCCATGGAATCTACACATGGTGAAAAAGACTACACACTCAAAGATATTGTCACTTCATTTGTCATTACCATCTGACCTATTTGAGTTAGTGCAGTTATTTGGCAGGTATTTAGAAAATCAATTATATCAGATGTTAGCCTTGGTGACATGGAGTATGAATGTTTACCCCTTAGGGAATACCTGGGCCACATTCTCATTTCCAGACTCACTCAATTAGTGGTGATGTTGTGACTGGCTGCCTAATACACACATGCACACACACACACTCACAAAAATAATCAGAACGCCTGATATTAGCTGCTTAAACTACTGTGACAGATGAGCATATTATTAGACATCAAACACATCCCAGGCACAGACAGACACACTGTACATTTCCAGAGGTTAATAATAAAGGCTCCACCAAAAGCAAGAAGTTATAATGGCTGCTCTTTATGAACTACTTGGACTTCAGAGTAGGGAAAAAATCCACTCTACTGGCCCTCCAACAATTGCTAATTCCTAGTCTGAAACTTCTCCGAGATCTAGTTCTGTGATGTCACACAACACAGGAAGCGACATGACGACGTTTGTAATGAAAAGAACAAACAATTTGAGTATACATGCACTATATGGCTAAAAGTATGTGGACATCTATAATAGCCTCCACTCTTCTGGGAATGCTTCCCACAAGAGTGGAAGCTGTTATAGAGTCAAAGGAATAGGATGTCCAACAAGCTCATATAGGTGTGATGGTCAGGTGTCCACATACTTTTGTGTATGTCTTCTGCTTTACAGTATATCATTCCTTGAGACTGATAAATACTGTTGGATAATTGTAAAGTTGAGTTGTGTATGTAAAATGAGTGTGAATATTCCCATTTCCCACTTGACATGAGCACAGTATGGGCATACTTACTTCGACTGTGTTTGCCTTGTGAAGAGCAACAGTTGAGTACACGTGAAGTCATTTGACCTGTTCTCGACCCCTTGTGTCGCACTCTCAGCGTTTAAAAAAACGCTGCTGTTCTCGAGCTCATCAATAAATCAAATGCACCCAACTGTTTTCAACCATAACTGATACAAAAATACCAGGTAGTGGATTACGTTGATTTTACCTTTTTGTGAGTGGACATTAACCCATTTCATATTACTGTTATCATGTGATCATCTCTTTCATCATCGGCAGAGAGAAACATTTCCCTGACAGACCTGCATTGTCTGGGCCCTTAGGACTTTCAGACAGATCAATAGCATTCTCTGAGTTCCATGCCAGACCACTCCATCAGCATGTCACTTCTTGCTGTATATAGACTTAGTGGGTTATGACAGACCAGCTACACTAATGCCTGCGACACTGTTGAGAGAGAGAGAGAGAGCGAGAGATAGAGAGAGTGTGAGTGAGAGAGAGAGAGACCGACCACCTACACACACTTCTCTCAATCACTTTGTCACTTGACTTTACTGTACTGCCTGAACTAGATCCAAACCATTTGTGTCACTGTGAAATTACACCCAGCCATTGATTCCTCTGGTCACATCGTTTGTACGTGGGTGTGTGCGTGCGTGCGTGCGTGTGCGAGTGAGTCATCTCGTCTGTCAGAGTGCCATTTGTCACAATCAGTCGGGATGTGTTGTGTCTTAGCTCCTCCGTCTTTCTCTATCTCTCTCTCTCTCTCTCTCCCTCTCCCTCCGTCCCTCCCTCCCTCTGTCTCTCTCGCTATCGCGCTCTCTCAGCATAACCCCCCTGTCATTCCTTCTAACTGTCCAAAGCAAAACCTCTTACTGCACTGCCAAGGGGGCTGTTACATTGCTCAGCTCACAGCAAAGGCAGATACGCGTACACACGCAGGCACACAAGCACAGCATGCAGTCATGTTTGATACCCGCTAGCAACCCGTCTCTCCTGCCTGGAGAGTTACACAGATTACGCACACGCACACGCACGCGATTCTAACTGAGCACGTTTAAAGCTTGTCTGACTTCTGTCTTGTTTGCTACAGTAGCCCTGAGGAAAGAAATCAATTCTGGCACATACCAAGAATACGCAGGTGCTAAAAGTGGGTGCCTCTGTAGGACACCACAGCTGTTATACAGAGATACACTGTGTACACAGTGTCTGTTGCTATTTCCTGCTCTAAAAGAGACCACTGGGAGAGCCGAAAAAAGCCTACCACCCTCTGACTGAGTCATAAACACTCCAGATTCACATAATAAAATTGAGAACAAAGCAGTTACCATACCGGGACAGTGTCAAGCATGGTAATTAATGAGGTAGCTAATGGGCTTACATTATCCTTTTGAAAGTGATAAAATGTTCAAAATGTCCACAGAAATCTTAACTACTTTCTACGTCTACCGAATGAGACAGACAAGATCTACAGCATGGAGATAGTTAAAGGTTTTATTTCATGGCTTTTCCAATCCAAGCACAAACAGTCTGTGTGTAGTTTGTGTTCAGCTGACCGGTCCACGCAGGTAGCACAGAGGACAGTCATGCTGAACTACTTTGTTGTTTTGCACAGAGGACAGTCATGCTGAACTACTTTGTTTAGCTAACAAAATGTGAAGACAATAGGGTCTTATGAGAGGGTCTTATTGGGAGGTTGTGTGTGTGTGTGTGTGTGTGTGTGAGAGAGATACTGTTGCACAGATAATTGCAAGAGGCTCCTGATAATTAATTCCATACTTTTATTGTCGCAGGTGGAAGTATGATGGGGCCAAAATGTAAATGACTTTATATGAAAGTACATATTGAAGTGCTAATTAAGTCTAATCTCACCTCATCTAATTCAATATACCATAATGAATTAGATGAACAAAACATGAATTACCAGTTGAGTCAACCTTTCTTATAATGAAGCAGTTGAAACCATATAGAACCTGCCAAAGCTTGAATCTTTATTGTAGTGAGCTAAGTATGTATGTATATACAGTATATGCTGTCATGGCCATGGAGTACATACATTCTTTATCAAAATAGCATTCTAATGCTGTTCTATACTTTACACTTTGCCCATAAAGAAGGTTGAACTAGCTAAAGGTTAAATATCCTTTATTAGGGGTTAAAATGCTGGATGTTGTCACTTAATATATGAAATCCTTATTTTAGAGGCTGTGTTCGATTTTTGTGCAGTGCTGTCAGCTCTCCTCTTCATGTCAAATAAGCCTATTGTCATTGTATTAGTTTCTAAGTAGGATGTCATGTGACCTACACAGCTGAGTGCTGATAAAAAATCAGCACTCAGCTGCAGGCTTTTGTCATACATTTAGCATAGAAATAAATAAATATATACAAAATAAATCAATTTTGTTGAAGCGCGGGCCTCCTCAAACACCTACTTTGCTGATGCACCGCGAAAAAAGGCAAGGTGATCTTTTCAATTCTAACCTTCTTTGCTAAAAAGCTTTTAGTCTGTTGACTTCCATCCCGAACATATTTCTATCGGTTAGTTATACTGTAGGTTAGTGATTGTGCATGTGTTTGTGTGTTTTCTCCATAATTTTCCTGAGTGTTCAGTTCCTAGTGAAATGCTATTTTATCAAGTTGGACGAGCATTCACTCATAACACAGCAGACAAGGTTAGCCAGGGAGTGCTCATTAGCCTGGCTTCCAACACGGAGCCAAACAGGGTTTGCCAGGACATGCTTATTAGTGTGACTCCCACCACAGGCGTTAGCTAGGGCTGACTCATTATCACAAACTTTATTTCCACTGAAACATTACTGTGATTCTGTTTTGTTTGATGCCAACAAAGGGAGACTGTCTGCCTACTTAATTATAGATACATTGATTATACAAATAAAACTACCCTGGGTTTGACCCTGTGTTGTAAGGAGAGGCTTTGGCAGGAATACTGCAGTGACACCACATACCTGGCCAATTTAAACTATATCAAACTGCAGTCAAACAAGGATTTGCAATTTAAAAAGGCTTGTCATTGTAAAATGGGGCAAATGAAAGAAAAAAACTAAACTTTACACCTTATTAGAATTACAGCATGCTGTAAAACCTAATTGGAATTTCATTTTATTTTTCAATGTAATAAATGAATTGATGAGAACACTAATGCTAGTGCTTGCTCTTAGTTTGTTAGAACATGTTTTATCCAGTGACTTCAGCAGCCCTTCCCAGAGGAACCTTTTGTCATAGAGCGTGCTAAATGGATAATCTGGTCTTAATGTCACTTAGTCTGGCGTGGTGGTTCCCTCGTCCCCTAGGTAGCCAATGTTTTCCTGTCCGTCCCTCAGGTACAGCTCTCAGTTTCACCCTCTGGCGCCGCCTCCTCAAATAAACAGGGGACGCTAAAAACGGAGCTGCTCTTTGCGGCAGGCAGTTGGCATAACAGTTGGCACGGTATTATGTTGTACTCCGAGGTGCTGCGGCTGTAGCCCACTCAGTTCCTCTGCTCTTTTCACTGCCACGCTAGTATTTATATAGCACAAGACTTTTTACCCAGGTCTTTCGGGGTTTTATAGGAAGGCAGATGGCAGGGTATTATGTTGAGGAGACTGTTAGCCATACATGACTCTTCCACCAGCCCACTCAGCGCCTCTCTCTTTCTTCCGCAGAGACTCAAAATATTAACCATAATAGCCTATAACTGGCTGTTAAGAGTAAATTGGCATTTTCAAGAGCATCCTTTCCCCAGTCCCGGCCTCTTTATTTCTGCCTCGCTCGGTTCACCACCCCACCCCTATCTTCAAGTTGGCATGATACTCCATTTAACCACCAGTGTAGTCTCTTACATTCCCTGCTGTTTTTATCCATCCGCGGGACTTATGCAACACAGGACAATTTTAGACCAGAGAGAAAATGGGCTTGTTGATTCAAGAGAATAATGTCAGTGCAGCTTAGTTTATCATCGCCTCCTTCTCCTTTCATTCCACCCTCGCTCGCTCTGTCTCTCTCTCTCTTTAGCCGTCTGTCTGATGTAGAGAAACACATTTGCACTGAGACTGATACTTAGTGTTTGCTACATTAGCAACATAAAGAAATCTCTTAAGCATGATGATGAATTCTGTGGCTTGTACACAGCAAATAGGAGAGCATATTATATTTATTGTTGAAAGACTAACGGGGGATGATGGAGGTTCGACAAGAAAAAGTACAAGGACAGATAGTACAAAAACAATAAATAACTTTAGACAAAACATTATTGTCTGTCAGTGGCTTTCAAAGTGTAGGTTGTGTCAACCTAAGGCATGATTCTTTTGCAGGGTCAAAAGAATTGTTCTAAATATTTTAAACATTCCAATTTCCAACTGACTGTTGCTTCCATTTCAGTTGGTACTGCACTTTTTTTTTAACTTACCCTAACTTTATTGGCTATCTGACTGGTAGTGGGAAGATAGGTCCAGAAATTATTTCACAGCTGGGGCCAAATCTTACTGGCTGGTTGTACACAGTGATTTTTACAGTAAGAATTTTGGCTAAATGACATTGGAAAAAAGTTCCAGTCTTTTAGGGTCCCTTCACTTTCCTCTTACAATAGAGGACCTTTTCCAGTTGGACCTGAAAGGGCAGGACTAATGTGAAAAAATCATCATCATAATCGTCTCTCACTTATCCTCCCACTCCCAGTCAGATATCCAATTGCGTTAGGGCATTATTATGTATTTACTCATGTTACTATCTTGGCCAGACATCTGTGAGCTATGAAGACCTTTTTTTTCTTGTTGTCATGAGTTAAAATATTTCCAAACCACTGCTGTATGTTATAACCTGTCATGTTACCCGCTACATGTTTCCTCGTGTGGATGGGCATTACATTTTTTACTTGTGCTGCTAAAAGAGGTTTTGCATTGTAACTGTTGTCACAGAGAGGAGGTGAGGAATTTGTCTGTGTGTGTTTGTGTATGTGTGTGTGTGTGTGTGTGTGTGTGTGTGTGTGTGTGTGTGTGTGTGTCTCACATGTAATAAAGAGGCTTTCCTGCCTCTCAGGAGCAACAACCTTGTTGATAATTACTCGGCAAATGAGCCTGCTGTCACTGCTGTGGTCCCTTGATAGAGCTGCTGGAGCCCCAGAGCAACACCACAGCAACACATGCATGCACACACTTTCTTGTTTAAACCTATTATGCAGGCCAAGAACCAGCCATGTGGTTTTTGCTACAGTTGCTGGGTATTTGAGTCTGGTGCCTATATAACTTAAAGCCAGATAATGACTGAATGATGACGATGGTGGAGAATAAGGCCATCCCTAAATGAGTGCTTTATAGTTACTTAAATGAATTCAGTGCTTTCCCAATGATAACTGTACGAGTCTGGCAGGCGGTGGTAAAGTATTCAGTATTCTACTTGTTCTGTAGGCTGACAGATGGAAAGGCACTGAGGGTCAGATAAGCATTTGGACTGGCAGACTCGGTCAACGTGAGACTCGGTCCCCAACCATCCAGACATAGACGTTTTTAGACAGGCTGACTAACTCGCAGTCACAGACTCTTTTAGGGAAAATTTTATACGGTGGCATGAAAATGATCTGCCATATTCTGGCTCAGTCAGATAGCCAGGTCGGTTGCCTGGAGTACAAAATAAATAAGCGGCTAGCTTTTTCACGGCCAGTCAGAATTTGGCAATTGCAGCACATTCTTTGTGAGAATGCATTGCATACCACAAGTGTCTCTCACTGTCGACTATACTGTAGTTCTCTTCTTCAATAGCACACTATATACAGCCATGGAAAAAATTAAGAGACCAGTGTGTGTGTGTCTGTGTGTATACTGTGTATGTGTGTGTGTG
>JAOEHI010000609.1:0-13566 GCA_025447815.1 Percopsis transmontana
TTAAATATGTTTCTTGATTCAGCACTTCAAAGCACGGACTGGCCTCAAGTTTGTATATGGTTAAATTATTACTATCATCCCCTGCAAAGTGTGAGAACTCGTTCTCTACCCAGAAAAATGACATTATTTTGAGGAGATTCCATTCTGACACTCGACTTCCACTCTATTAATGGTGAGTTTTTTTTCTTGGTGCCGTGTTTTAATGTAAGCACCAGCCTTGGTGCCATGTTGGTGCAAATTGTAAGTGCCAATTGTAAGTGCCAGACTTATGTAATACATTTCTAGGCCTAAAGGTCATGGAAATGTTGAGCTGAATGCAACTGCTTAAACTGTTGGTTGTGGTGAGCTCTAGGGATGATGTTGCGTTATGAGCCAACTTTTTTTGATGTTGCCCTTGGTTACATATATAGCTTGTTGTTTTGTGTATTCTGTTGGGCTGGTTGTGTTATATTATATATTACATTTAGCAGACACTTTTATCCAAAGCGACTTACAATTAATAAATTTGTCAACAGCATCATGCAACAAGGTAACTTCATCTATGCATTTGCACAACATTACTCGAAAGTGTATTATTCGCTCCTTAAAACAGTTCATATTTACAATAATCTGATTTTATTTTGGGAAGGAAAGGAGGGATAGAATAAGGATTGTTAGTGGGATAAGTGCTATGAAGTAGAAAGATTGGTGGCCGAGGTAACTAAGATGGATTCTGAAGAGGTGGGTTTTAAGTCTCTTGCGGAAGATTGGCAGTGACTCCGCTGTTCTGACAGCTGCAGGAAGCTCATTCCACCATTGCGGCGCCAGGACAGAGAAGAGTCTGAACTGGGCTGCGCGATTCTCACGCGCCATTCGTAGCGACGGAGGTGCCAGCCTGCCAGTCAAGGTGGTAGATCGAAGTGCTCTGGCTGGAGCTTGGGAATCTTATCATTGCTTGGAGTGCTTGGAGGGGCAGTTCTTTTTGCTGCCTTGTAGGCCAACACTAATGTCTTAAATCGGATGCGGGCTAAGACGGGGAGCCAGTGAAGGTCACGGAAAAGGGGGGTTACGTGGGAGAACTTTGGTTGGTTAAATACTAGACGGGATGCTGCATTTTGGATTCATTGTAAGGGTCTGGTAGCAGAGACCGGTAACCTGGCGAGAAGAGAGTTGCAGTAGTCTAGACGTGAGATTACTACAGCTTGGACTAGGAGCTGTGCCGCTTCGTTTGTGAGGAAAGGCCTTATCCTTCTGATATTGTAGAGGGTAAATCTACAGGCTCAGGTTGTTGCAGCAATGTTGGCTGCGAAGGACAGTTGATTGTCTAAGACAATTCCGCGGCTCTTTGCAGTTGGACAGGAGGACACTGAGGTGTTCTCAAGGGTTATGGACAGGTCCATTTGGGGGCAGTTCTTTGCCGGGAGGTAGACTAGCCCTGTCTTTTCAAGGTTGATCTTGAGGTGATGCGAAGACATCCAAGCACTGATGTCAGCAAGACAATTTGAGATTCTGGTTGAGATCTGCATGTCAGCTGGGGGGAATGAGAGGTAGAGTTGGGTGTCGTCTGCATAGCAGTGGTAGGAGAATCTGTGAGAAGAGATTACAGAGCCAAGAGATCTAGTGTACAGTGAGAAGAGTAAGGTTCCCAGCACAGATCCTTGCGGAACCCCAGTGGAGAGCGGGCAGGATTTGGACAAGCGTCCATTCCAGAGGACTCGATAGGAGCGATCTGTCAGATAGGACTCAAACCAGGAGAGTGCCGAGTTGGCAATGTCCAATTCAGCAAGGGTCGATAGAAGGACCTGGTTTACCATGTCGAAAGCAGCAGACAAGTCTAGGAGAAGGAGGACTGAGGAGAGGGAGGAGGCTTTAGCGGTTTTCAGGGCTTCCGTCACCATGAGAAGAGTGGTTTCAGTGGAGTGAGCAGCCTTGAACCCAGATTGGTGAGGGTCAAGGAGGTTGTGTTGTGAAAGGTAGGAAGACGGTCAGAGACTACGCGTTCCAGTGTTTTGGATAGGAAAGAAAAGAGAGATACCGGTCTGTAGTTTTGAGGTGCAGATGCGTCCAGGGATGGATTCCTGAGTAGCGGTCTGACTCTAGCCTTTTTAAAGGCAGTTGGGACCAAACCTGTGGTCAGGGAGGAATTTATTAGGGATGTGAGGAATAATAGGATGTCATTAGAGATTATATTATATTTTATTACTGGCATTGGCTATTAGCACTTTGGCTACATGTATATGTAATGTTTTTTTTTACTATATGATTATGAATATTGTAGCGGTGCTTAGGGATGTGTACCGAAACCTTGTATTGTTGTGGCTGGTTTGTCTGCGTGACAGTGATATGTGTCAAAGCGTGTGACTTGGCAGCTACGGGCTACACAGTGTTTAGTAACTTGTAATGTGCATACCCTTATTGTGTGTTGCACGTAATTGAATGATCTCCCTCCCAATTTCCCTTCTGTGGTTATCCTGAAGAGTGTGTAATAAACCACATCAACGTCAAACAAGACTGCGATTGTTCTTTTGCTACAATATGTAATGTTAGGACTGCTTTTATTTTGACTCATTCGGTAGGCCTATGTAAATGTCCCCTTGTGGAAACCAAATGCCCGCCTATCCAATTCGTTCTGGAGCCAACCCTGTAGGGTATATTTACGATACTGAGTTGGTTCAAATTCACGCCTTTTAGTGTTGCTCTAGTGTTGTTAATATTCTGTAATATTCTGTGAGAGGGTGTTGGGCACACACACTGATCTTCTCAGGAAATGCTTTTGGGTTGTTTCTGCATATTTTGTGTATAAAAGAAGACGGTCTTAGTTGTCACATATTTGTTTTAGGTTGTTGTGGAGGTGTGTGTGTGGTTTAGCCGTCTGTCTGGAGAGATAGAGTGTGGGTGCTGTGGATCGCTATCGTACAATGGTGACGCTTGTGCAAAGTACATAATCGTCAAATTGTAACAAAAATTATATTCGTCAATATAACAACGAATGTGAATTTGCTTGATATCTACATTTACTGTACATAGTGACACATATAAGCTAGAGTAAGTAATGAACTGTTTTCGTTAAAATTGTGACGAATATATGAAACAGTACTTTTTTCTCATGAAGAAAATGTAATTTGTCTGTATACAGTAGACAAATACTAGAATGTGATCAGATTACATTTTCAGCAGAATAGTGACAGTAAAAATTTGTCGAATAGGCAAAGATAAGATAGCATATATGTTCCATATGTTTACAAAGAACTTGAGTTTTCAATTTAAATAAATATTTATAAAATGTATTTTTATTCCTTTAACTGTCACAGTTAAGAAAGGCGAAATGCAGCAATGGCAAAATGTGTTATATTAAATTGCCTTTTCCGTATGGTTTACATTTGGACCACGTAATCATCTGTAATCCACTGTATACTGCTCAAACTTATTAAGGGAACACGTAATCATCACAGTATAACACCAAGTCAAATAAACTTCAGGGATATCAAACTGTCCAGTTAGGAAGCATAAGGGATTGTGAATCAATGTCACCTGTTTTGGTGCAAATTAAAGTTACAAAAGTTGCACGGGAGAAGCAACAGCAAGACAACACCCAAAAAGGGAATTGTTTTGCTCTCTCCTTATTCTTGTCACATGTGAACCTGATCTCATCTGTGAATATGTAACAGAGGCCAGCGGTACAGTGAGGTGCTGAGCTATGCAAAGTAAACCTCACTTCCCGACACCTTAAGAGACGTTCTAGCAACGGACGCTAGTACCTATTGGGTTTTAGCCTCCCTTGCTAACACGTCCGCCTCCCATGCCGGGGATCCAGGTTCGAGTCCGATGCGGGACTCGACCGGTTACACTGGTGCCGTGGCCCGGATGGGAGTGAAGTTTAGGGGGGTGAGTGTAACTGAGGCCAGGGGTACAGTGAGGTGCTGAGCTATGCATATAGCATATGTCTTTTGCATACAGAAATAGTTGACACGCTCACACGCTCACAAGGGAGGAGTATACTTTGAAGAGGTTTGGTTTCTCCCAATAAAAAAATATATAGACTATTTTGGTATAAATATCAGCCTTTTAATGTTAATACAATTTTTTAATGCCGCATGCGGCAGTTGTTTTATTCACGTCAAGCCATTAAATGCGTTGAACCAATCATAATGAACCATTGATGTCACATGACATTGTTAACTTTCTGTAGCAGCCGGTACATTTTATAAAGGCCACAAACTCAAGAGAAATAAGAAAACATATGGGAAAGTATCGCTGCAAACCTTGGATATGAATATAGTAAGTTAACATTTAATTGTTTTATTAATGTTAACAAGATTGCATTAGCACCGCAGTGGGTGCCCATACGTTCTGCTGTTTGAAGCTGTGGAGAACGATTTGCTAACAGGGTTGACTGTTTGTGACATAGTGTATCTGCTCGGAGTTAGTGAAAGAACAGTCCACCGTCTAATGGCAGAACATGGCATATGGTGAGTTTACGTTACTCTTGGGGCAGTCAAAAGTATTGAAAATGCTGTGTAATCGTGTGCAATTAAATTAGCATTTTCATGTTTTACTCTAAACTACGAAAGCAAGTGTCCATCATGTTAATCATGAAATGTTATTTTTAGGGTGTCTTGATTTGAATAACGCTACCATTAACGAGGAATTGGATGCAATGGTCTGAGATCCTCAGCGTTTTCAATAAATAAATAGACAAAAATATCAAAACAAACATAAAATAACAAATTAATGAATAAAATGTAAAATTATAAAGGAACATAAATAGATGAGGTAATTAATTTAAAAAGTGAATAAATAAAGAAGCAAATTAAAAGAGACATACACTTATGTTGCATGGTATAATTTAATTAATGCTTACATTTATTTTTAAATTTTGGCAGCTTTGGGCCTCCATAAAAGTGATCTCCAAGACATATTTGAACTAAGTAACATATATTCTGAAATACTGCCTGAAGTTTCTGCCACTCCAGAATAAGATAGTGGCACTTCCATGGAGATTTATTTTATAATTGTCGCTAGATTATTATTTATTTATTTATTTATTCAGTCAGTCAATCCACCCATGTCTTGTCCTTCACTGCCGTGAAATTCCCGTGGGATTATGTAAGATTCACAATGTCGCATTGTGACAAATCTCCGCCTTGTGTAGGCATAGTAGCCGCATCTAAGCCAGTGTATATTATATTCTGGCCCGCCGTGGCATGTTATGATTGCGGTTCCTTTGAGGAAGTTGAGCAAAAAAAACAAAACATGATTTGACAAATCAGTCGACGATAGGCAAAATTTGACCAATCAGATTAGACTATGTAAATAATTAGTTGGGGACATCCCTACTTATCACAGTCGTCAACTCATTGACCTATGCTCTGTTTAAGTAGAATCGTGCCATATATTATAAATGCTGCATGCACTCAAACTTGACCAGTGATTGACAAGACAGATTTCTTGACACGGGGGTTCAGCTGTAGTAGGGTAGACTAGGTACAGTTGGTACAGGGGTACAGTTGAAACACCTTTTAATAACTTGCATGCGCAACAAGCCTTATCTATGATTTGCTTCGCACATGCATATTAGCGTCCTCTTTCATAGCGGGAAATTTGAAATATATGCGCTTCTCCGGTCCGAAGATAGCAGCGAAAGTTTTTTTCCTAAGGTAAGTCTTTCACTTCACCACGTCCCTTCCACATTGAATAGCTTCTCATCTTTACATGACTGTTAATGTTAACTTACATTTTCGTAAACCTTAATCTGTGCAATAAAAACTGACATATTGCATTAATTTGTGTCATGCAAGGTCATTGTAAAATTTATAGAAATGTTCGAAAAGGTCAGCAGGGTACAGTTGAGACACAATGTCTCAAATGTACCTGCAGTAGAATCCTATTGCGGCACATGTGGTTTAGATGCACGATGTAAGATTACAAGTTAATGGTCATATTTATTTATGTACAAAGCAAATTATAACAACATTTGATATTTGAACTATTGTATACTCCTAATTTACATATTTTCTAACATGAAGGACATAAGGATATTATGGCATGTTGTGAAATATGCAAGGTGGTAAAAGGGTACAGTTGATACATCCTTTCTAGGTGGCTAGATCTGCAGTTAGATTTCATTTAAGAGAATAAAATTGAAATGTATTTGTTTGGACAGGCAGACTAACAAGCAAAATATAACTGTAGCATATCCTGTAGACTTTTTTGTTTGTGTGTGTGTGCTATGCCTATTGCAGGATGCCCCGCTTCAGAGTTAGGAGTACAGATAGGGGAGTTGCTGCAGAGGTTTTAGAGAGGGCCTCAAAAAGTGTCGAGGAAGGGAGGTCAATTAGGAGTGCAGCCCAGGAGTTTAACATTCCTGTTGCGTCCCTGGCCCGATATGTGAAGAAGAGAAGAGACCTCACTGAGCAGGGCTCAAGTTTGATGTCCTCAGTAGGCTTTAAGGGCTGCAATGCCGTTTGTACTGCTGAACAGGAGATTAAGCTTGTTCCATACATGAGGAAAGCAGCAGCTTTATACTTTGGGCTCCCCCCAAAAGAGGTAGGAATACACTGAAGAGTAAAAGTTAAAGCAGCAAAGTCAGCAAAGACGCATAAAAAAAAACATACAGAAATTACACTAGGGGGACATATATGTATCTCTATGACTCAGAGATATACATATAAACATACACACACATACTTATATATACACATACACTTTTTTTCCCCTTCTTCCCCTCCTCAAACTTCTGCTCTTAGTGTGTACCCTATATGTTCATATACAGTTAAACATAAACATATTTAACTGTATACGAACATTTGTCCCGTTGTACATATCCACATATTTACATAAACTACCACATTTGCATGCAAATAAAACCACAATTTCTTACGTACACATGTATCCATATTGTTCCTAATTGTGTGGTCAACAATTGTGTTGTCAACATGTGTTGTCATGTCAGGGCTCTACTGTATTGAAATAGGCTATCCATTTCCTCCAATAATTATTAAATGTGTCCATTTGCAGGTTCAGAAAGAAAGTTCGTTTTTCCATATTATGTATTTCTTTTACAATTCCAATCCATTCCCCTTTAGTTGGGGGCTCTTTAACTAGACATTCTCTAGTTACCGCTTTTTTACTAGCTGCCAACATAATTTTTATCAGGTACCCATCATTAGAATTGATTATGAATGGCAGATTGCCAAGATACGGTATATTGTACAGAAATCATGTTTAATGTCAATGCCCATTATTAAGTTAATCTTTTCCATTGTTTCAGTCCAATAAGGACAGTCCCAGAAGATGTGAAAGTGGTCCGCTTGAGTGTTACCACAGTCCCTCCAACATCGTCCCAAATTTGGCATATCCTGCTGTTTTTGTTGTATTTTCGGTGTAATAAAAATTCTAAATCATATTCCATGAATTTCCATGTAAATTCCCTGAACGAGCGCGCCGGCCTAACCCTAACCTTCCCCCAATTACCTGAACATGAAGTGCTCATCTGGGTTTTGCAGATGTTTAGCCAATCTTCTATAGAAATTGTTATATTAGCTTTTTTTCTCCCATTTCATTTTAATATAGAGTGTAGAGTTCCCATTATGTAGCTGTAGGCATGAATAGATTCTAGCAATCCGTTTTTTGTTAAAATTAGATTTATATGTATCAATCAATATGTGAATTAGGTCAGTGTTACAGTCTTCTGTTGTCTTAATAGTACTGTTAAAGTGGGCTCTAACCTGCAGGTACCTAAAGAAGTCCTGATTTTCCAAGTAATATTTATCTTTAAGTTTTTGAAAGCTATTTAATCCCCCCTTGTCAGAAATGAGACAATATCCTGTAATACCTTTAAATGACCATTGCTTATATCGTCCATCTATCTGGGCTGGTTTGAAGTCTTTGTCATATGCCAAACATCTTAATGAATTAATTTGATTTCCCAATGTTAACGTGCGGCATTCATCAAACCAAATGTTCAGGGGTGTTCTAGTCCCCCACAGGTACTTAATAGTGTCATTTTCCCAGTTAAAACTACCCAGATTATGAGTTTGTATTGCAGGCGTGCAGTTGTATGAGATAATCTGCGTCTTGTTTATATATATATTCTCTTCAGCATTTATATCAAATATTTTTTTGATAAGTATTTATCATTACCTGGAGGTCTATAAACGTTTAATATTGTCACTGGGTTATGTCTCTTCACTAAGACATATCGTCCCTCCGTATCAGTTATCTGTTATTTGAGGTTAATATTGCCATAACTCTTGCTTGTCCAGGTTTGTAAGATGAATAGTAAGTATTTTTAAAACCCAAGCATTTTAGCTTCTCGTGTTCCTTGTTACATAGATGAATCTACTGATATAAAATTGTTGTTTTTCTCTTTTCATTTTAGTTATTAATTTGCTTCTTGGGATGGGGGAAGTAATTACCTTGTACTCCTGATTTAACATCCTATTCCTTAAGTCTAACATACACCCTAACATGTTCCTCCATTGACCTGAACACGTAAACAGATAACGCCTGTGCAACACAAAAAAACAAACAAACCAAAATGACCTCCAAAAAGTATAAATGCAACTTTTGAACAGGGAGGGGAGGTCTCCAGGTGAAGAGCCCCTCCTGGTGCGCACTGACATTCTCATACTAGTCATATCAGAGCTCACAGTTAGTGGGTTTAGTAACGTTACAGTTTCCATGTGGTCCTGAACGTGTTTTAATATTGATTAGCTAAGAACACTTAATACCTAACGTTAGCTATGCAAGAACATGACGAATAATAAACCAGTATTTCCCTAAGGGATTTCCTGAGAAAACCAACTACATATATCTCTGTGTGTAGTTACATATGAATGTTGTTGCTATTTTTAATATAGTTTCTGATACGAATATATCTCCAGTTTATTATTGTATTGGAGCGTTAAAATCTCTGCAGCTTCTCTCGTGTTCGTTCGACGTCCGTAGCTCGGGAGCGACGTCTTGCAGGTTCGCTAATCTCCCAGGATTTCTCCCCCAGATTCTTATGGTGTGTCGCGGCTGTGTCTGCCCGTTGTGTGTCGGCAGGTAACATTTCCTCATCAGTTTCGGTCATCATAACACCCCTCTTCAGCAGGTCCTCAGTCGCCTCCTTTGCATTTTTGTATACTGTGGGCCGTTCTTCATAGAGGACTTGAAGTTTAGCGGGTGCCGGAGTCTGGAACCGGAGTCCCTTTTGTTTTAGTACCTTCCTCAGTTTTTTCATAATTTCAGCAGGGTAGTCATGGTCGAAGTCCCATTGAGATTTACCTCTTTCTTTCCCCATGCGGTGTTCAGTACCAGTTCTTTAGTTCTGTAGGCGAGGACAATGCGCAAACCAAATGCAACCATTGGATAGCACTGTTTATGGGCCACTAAAGAAAGACCTAAACAGTGAGATGGACAAGTGGCACCGGAGGCATCCTGGAACAACGGTCATCGTCTATGACCTGCCAGAGATGGTCAACAACATCTTGCTCCTGGCAGCGACACCTGAAAATGTCGAGAAGGGATTTCACTGCACTGGGATCTGGCCGTAAAACAGTAGTGACTGACAGACCCCCTCCGGCTCCATCTGCACCTGGGCCATCTACTGCTGCAGCTCCATCTCTCTACAGGCCATCCACTGATGCACCTCCATCTTTCCCAGGGCCATCCACTGCTACCATGTCCAATCCCTGGCTATGCCAATGCCAACAGTGTCTGTTAACTCCGAGGGTTTTGAAGAAGTTACCCTCACATTAGTTCCTCTTTCATTTCAAGAGGAGGAAATCAATTATTTGAAGTAGTGTATGACCATCAAATTAAAAAAAATTAAATATTTATATGTGTTTGTGTGTGTATGTGTCTGTCTGTTTTGATGTTCAGCAGGAGCATGTTCCAGAATTCATGCCAGAATGTGTAAGGCCATACCCAAAAGCCAGTCCCTGAAAGGCCAATGGCAAATGGCGAAAGACAAGAGCCAGTAATATTCTCACTGACACACCAGACAAGAATGTCCTTGAAGTGGAAAAACAAAAGGGTTCCCAAGCGGTCAAAAGAAAAATGAACTTGCAACTAAAAAAATCTTATTACAACAAAAAAAACTAAAACTAAAATACAGAGGACACTCAATGTCTTGTGTGTGATTAAATATTTTCAACATCCCGGCCGGGGTAACAATGGATCGCTTGCTCTATCTGTGGTATGTGGTCGCATGAAGAATGCACTGATAGAGGCCACAGCTACATTTGCCACCACTGTCAGTGACAGAGGTGAGTTAATGCGTAGCCTGAATGACTTTTGTTTTGTTTTTACAGTTTATTAGGCTATTGTTATTTTGTTTATTGTTTGCATTTGATCTTTGATACCCGTTTTATTTAACATAACAAATCAAAAAAAATACTGAATGTAATAAAAACTGTTGAAGTCTCATTTTTTTAAATGTATTTTACATTTGCAATGAATTGGTTAGGCAGCTTTACAGCATTATGGATGGGTGTCTAAACTGTACTCGGGTTTGGTTCCAACTGTACGCAACATGGGTACAAGTAAAGGAAATGTCATATCAAATCAATTCTTTCAGTCCCTGGTTTTGGTGTAGTAATGGAAAAAGCAAGTGTACCAACTGTAGCTGGTCTACCCTAACTTTATTTTGATTGGAATAGTTATTAGACCCCCCAAAACAAAATAAACACTTGGGATTTACACAAGGCAGTCTTACGTAAACTACTTGGCTGAATAGTGTAATAGTGTAATTTACGTGAATATTGTGACAACCAAGAAATGAGTAAAAAGAAACAAAATTCACTATAAATTAGACGTAACTAATTATTCACTTCACATAGACCAATCGATAATGAATTTTTTTTTGCTATTTTTGTCGTCGTTTTTTGTCTAGGTCGATTGGTTGTTGCAGCCCTATATAGCATAGCAAGAGACATAGCATGACAGACATAGACCTCTTAGACTAGTACATTTGTCAGATGGCACCGCGGACGCTCGCCTCGGTGTGTTGGTGCACGTTGTTTTGTTTTAACTTGTTTTTTGCGATGGCACCCAGAGCTCTTTCACCAGAGAAGAGCTCATGAACATCAGGGGAACAACACCAGAGGACTTATTTCCTACTTTTCTTCTCCCTACACTAGAAATGTTGGACATTCTGGTCAAAGGAGCGCACACCTTTGCTAACGCAGTGAAACGCTGGAGGAGAGGGAAACGGGCCGGCGCGCTTGTGCGTCTTCGCCAGTGCAGATTACGTACACCGTTACCAGGAATATTTCTCTCTAACAGAGACATGGCTTTTTGGATTAATACCGGACTCTGCGCTGCAGCTGGCAGGCTTCCAACTATACAGAGCGGACAGAGACACGGAACTTTATGGCAAAACTAAAAAGGTGGAGGAATCTGTTTGTATATCAACAGTGGTTGGTGCAACGACGTGACAGTGATCCAGCAGCACTGGGGCCCGTTTCAATAAGGAGGTTCAACCAACTCTGAGTTAAAACTTGAACTCTGAGTTGACTTACCCTGAGATTCGAAACTCTGAGTTTCCGGTTACAAAACAGCTGAAATTAGTTAGTTCAATCAATAAGTTGACTGACTCTGAGTTAAGCGTGTGCACCACAACTATAAAAAGCCATTATCAATGGAGCGCAGATATTATGAGTCACCATGGCAACAGCGTCAGACAAAAAGAGGTCTGCATATTTCTCCCCAGCAGAACTGGATGTGCTTATGCAAGCATATGCAGAATTTGAACACGTATTTAAAATTTAAAAAAAAGCCACACGGCTGCCACGCCGAAGGACAGAGAGTTTGCGTGGGAGAAAATAGCTGCTCGCTTCTGTTGAGTTTTGTATCACTACTGTTTCAGCTAGCGTTGTATTTGGAAGAATAAGTAGACTGTAGAGATTAATTATTCTTTAGCCGTTATAGGCATATTTATTACATGAGCTGTAGACACATCAGTCTCACGGTCAAGACAGCTTCAACTAGAACTGTTAGTCAACTGAAAGAGAACTAATCACGCAGACGCGTTCTACATAGACTATACCTTAGAGCTCCCCCTTGTGGCATAATCATATACATCATACAGAACAGTATAGCATTACTTTACATAACATACAACTGAGAACATTCAACTGAGGACATAATGAACATATCTCAACAGAGTCAATGCGTAAGTTTACATTTTAATTACTTTTATACAGTGTTGGGAGTAATTAATTACTAAGATTCCGAAATCCTAAAGGGAATT
The DNA here is from genome assembly GCA_025447815.1 of Percopsis transmontana. NCBI lineage: Eukaryota > Metazoa > Chordata > Actinopteri > Percopsiformes > Percopsidae > Percopsis > Percopsis transmontana. The sequence continues at coordinate 12,218 of JAOEHI010000609.1, forward strand.
CTGATTATTAGGTTACTTCCAGGGGTCGCAGCAAGATATTCTTAACTGAATGTCATTTATCAGGTTAGCCTCATTTAAACCGATTTATACACCACTGACCTGCAATCCTGTGAAACTCCTCTTTGATGACTCTCACTGGTTTGTGCCCAGGAAACAACACAAATATTCTCAGAAAGCGCTTAAGACCGAGGCACACTTTCCTTACCACTCTGCAAACAGTAGCATTACTAAAATGTGCTGCATCCCCGATGTTATACAGAAAACTACCATTTGCAAAGAAACAAGGCAACGCAAAGCATGTGCTCGGATGTAAGAGCACGGCCGCGATGGTTTATGTTCCTGATGTAAGGATGGATGAGATTATGGATGTATCTTATTGATTGTAAAGAAAAACGGTACCGAATTTGAATCGGAGCCAAAAAAATAAAAGAAAAACGGAAAAAAGGCAAAGGTACAAGACTGTGACTAAATTAAATAAATTAGGTAATGAACTACTCATCCCATAAACCATTGCGAATGATAGCGTTTACAAGGACTTCCATTCATAACAATAGTTTAGCGCACTTCTTCTTGAATTTAATCCTTCTCATAGTGTTTTATATTCTTGAAAATAGTATATATATTGTATATATACGAATCCATATACGAAATTGTTTTTGTATTACTTTTCTTATTCAGTCACTTTTAGCTATTGTTAGCTATCTTCTCTTACAACATTGAATCTTTTTCGCCATTTAAGAAATGAAATTTCCCTCCGTACTTAAGTCCTCTACTATTATACTTTTATTGAATTTAATGGTAATTTAATATATTATTGCTAAATAATTCTAGCAAGAAAGGCGTTATATAAGTAAAGTCTTATTGATTCACAGGGGCATAGTAACAACTTGATGGTTGCTCTGGTCAACGTAAGGTAAACGATCTTGCATTTAAAAGCTAGCTGTAGCCAACGTGATATTTGAAGGTTTTAAACATTGCGCCAAAATGCGTGATGAACTGTCACGTGACAAATGACCGAAAGACACAAACTCGAAGACCCATAGTTATGAGTCGTGAACTAATAATTTCTGTTTCCTGTTTATGCCAGCATCACACACTTTTCACAGTATACGTGTGGGGCTAATATGTCTAACTAGAGTGAGTTTCACTATAGGTGGGGTGTATGTGTGACCACTTTGTCCATCTCCTGGGTCTCTTAATTATGCTGCTGTAAACACTTGTGACAATTATCTCTTTTTATTTCAGCGTCTGCAATTCCTGTAATTTCAAACCAATGAGGAATATCACTCTCAGCGGCACACTTGCACGCCAGTAAAACAGGGAATCGCGTCTGCCTATACACAAACAAT
>JAOEHI010000610.1:0-12988 GCA_025447815.1 Percopsis transmontana
TATATATGTGTATGGATTTTTCAGGTCCAGCTTCTGGTGTCGGAGCAGGATGTGGAGAACTATAAGCAAATCAAGACCGATCTAGACCAGTTGCGTCTAACAGTGGAAAAGTCAGAACTGTGGGTGGAGAAGACCGGAGGCTATGCTGGTGAAGATCTGGAGGACAGGAAGGTCAAAGAGCAAAGCAATGAGGTGCTTACTATTTTAGGGCTATGAAACTTACAGTAGGCACAATTAAATAGCAAACAACTAAAGACGTGACAATAAGTGGTACTGGTTCCCAAAATAACTTTTGTTACAGTAGCTAGTGAAATAGTAAGAGTATAAAAATCTCTCTAGCATATATTTTTCAGGTTTTCCAAGTAAATATATACATTTCAAGGGGCAACCCCGGTAGCAACTACCAAACCAAAAACTGACCCTGAACTGTGACATCCCTATTGTACTAAATGTAACCTGCTCCTAAATACTTGTACTCACTGAAGCCTTACCTGCTACTAAATACTTGTACTTATATAACTCCTTATCTGCTGCTAAATACTGCTAAATGCCACTCGTCACAAATTACATTGTGAGACAGTGATTGAGCCAGCTTGTCATGGCATTATGTTTTCATTAAAACATGTTCAACGGTCTGTTTTATCAGGAGAGTGTGGTGAGCCCGGTACAGGATGGGGATTTTAAACCTCAGATTGACAGCAATAAAGCAAACAACTATATCATTGTCAAAGAGGTGAACTCTGCTCCATTCCTCCCTTTCTTGCATTCCACATGGTTAAGAATCTGTCTTGTGTCCCTAATACGTGTGTGTGTGTTTGTGTGGTTTGAGATAGATACTGCTTCGGCTTAGTAAGCTATGTTACCCCAGTAAGAAGAGTCACATTCAGCAGCAGAGGTTGTTGAAGAATATGGGGGCTCACACCGTGGTGCTGGACCTACTCCAGATCCCCTACGAGAAGGTGAGAAGCCCAGACTGCAGCCTGGGGTGTACTATATATTAGTAGTGAGTTAGTAGTGAGTAATGTCTGTGACTCCATGCCTGATAACTGGAAAACGACCTGAAAGGCCACACCCTTGCTCCCTTGATGGGTTAGACCTAGTTCTAAAATGTGGTCCCTCTTTTCGCATACAAGATGGATCGTTCAAGATGGATTTTTATACAAAATGCTTGAGACAAAATCTTGAGACAAATGATGGATTTTCACGAAGTTTAATATATGGGATCGTGGAACATAACTTTTACACATTTCTAACCAAAAATCAAAGTGTGTGTGTGGCATGTGGGAATCATCATTTGGAAGTGGTGCAAGCATTAAGGGCATCTTATGGACTACAAAGTAATGTCCAGAGATGAGGGTCCAAACCCACTTTATTAACTTTCCACAGAACTTGCCATTGCAGACAGATCCATACAGAAGCCATCAATCTTTCTTTGCTCTTTTTTCCCTGCTCCCTTAATTTTTAACTATTTCCTCTCTCCACTAATCAAAAACCCCAACAATACCCATGTCTACCCTCTCAACGAATCTGGACAACTGATACTAGATAATCCCAGGCTGGTCCAATGGAGATGCCCAGTGGCATCAGAACAAACCAAACAAATACTACTACCTATCAACCTATCAACATTATCCCCGAATACCTAGCTTAAAATGCAGGTCTTTAATAGACACACAAAACAGAGCATAAATGCCTAGTTGATAGTGGCATGTAATTGATAGTTCCATGTTGACATTTGTAAAAAAATCTATATATATTTTAAATTTTTTTATGTTCATTCTTGTTTCCCTGTGCAGACTGACGAGAAGATGAACGAGATTATGACCCTGGCTCACACCTTTCTGCAATACTTCTGCCGTGGGAACACCCAGAACCAAGTTCTGTTATATAAACATCTCAACTTGTTTCTCACTCCAGGGGTACGTTCAATTACAATATCCAACTGAATGGGTTCTGGGCTGCTACGCTTATCAGGTTTACTGTAACTTTTAGCCAAGTCAAGGGAGCACAGGGAAAAGGCTTAAATAAGGGGGGGTGAAATGCGTATCTGTAAAGGCCACACATGTCTTTGGTATGATTCTATCAATGATTGACCTCACAACCTTCCAACTTCAGGGCTGAGTTATGTGTTGAGTTATACGTTGAGCAATTTAACATGAAATTACTCAAAGGGTAGGTAAGATAAGGTTTGCTGTTATCAACCCAGACCATATTAACATGTTGTTTTCATAATTTATAATATTGTGTAGCACAACTTCGCTTATACAGCAGCTTTTGTATCTGTTTAAGCCTGCAGAAACCATTATAAATCTCCTTTTTTGAAATGGTAAACTCACACTGATTTGTGTTATCATTTAAAGAAATCAAACCTATTACTAGCCTGTTTCCCGCACAGATGTCGCTATGGGATACAACTTGATAGAGAGTAAAACTTAATACATGTTTGACTATACTGTGAGGATTGCCCATAGAACTGCATTATAAACACACGAGTGAGCAAAGTGTCAGGGTGGCAAGTTTCTAAATCTGTCTCTGCAGGACAATATTAAACTTTCCTGTTTCCAGACACTCGTATACAGAGGTCCTTTAGTACATGTTCTTATTTATGTATCGAAATGACTAATAATTCAGTTAATACAGCTGTTTTAGATTTATGTCACTAGTCAGTGTGTGGAATTCATATTTTCTTTTTCATTCAGTTGCTGGAAGCAGAAACCGTGAGGCACATTTTTATGAACAACGGCCATCTCTGTAATGAGATCAGTGATCGTGTGGTCCACCATTTTGTCCACTGCATCGAGACACACGGAAGACGGGTTCAGTACCTTAAGTTCTTGCAGACCATTGTGAAAGGAGATGGCAAGAATGTTAAAAAGTGTCAAGACAAAGTCATGACAGAGGTGAGAATAATTGTTACACTGAACTGGTAGAATCTTTATGCCTAGAGCACACTACACCCTGAATTTGTTGTCCCAGACAACTTTTTTAGGTCTGTGACAACACCCCCAGAGCTGAACCAAGTCGACATGCTGGGAGTAGGTCAGCAACGATCTACCGTTGATTGGCTCTGGAGAATAGACGATACACAGCAATAGACAATCCTGCAAATGTTCTTCCATATCGCTTGCCTGTTAAAAATGATTACCTTTGAGATGAAGTGGACTAAATCCAGTAATAATTCACACAATTAGGTCATTTAGCAGATGCTTTTATCCAAATCGACTTACAATTCCATGGAGCAGATAGGGGTTATGCATCTTTACAATTTTACAATTAGGTCATTTAGCAGACACTTTTATCCCAAGCGACTTACAATTACATGGTGGCATTACATGGAGCAGATGGGGGCTCAAACCCACAACCTTCTGGCTTAGAGTCCAACACCTAGACTACTAGACTATGCTGCCAAACATTATCAGAAATATCTATATATTATTTATTTCTATATTTTCCAGCTAGTGAATGGAGGTGAGGACGTTCTGGTGTTCTACAACGACCGTGCCTCCTTCCCGGTGTTGGTGCAGATGATGGGTTGTGAGCGTGAGCGGAAAGATGAAGGTGGCGCGCTGGCATATCACAATACCCTGGTGGAGCTGTTGGCGGACTGTACAGAGGGCAAGAACGTCTACACTGAGCTGAAATGTAACTCTCTCCTGCCTCTGGACGACATTGTCAAAGTTGTCACCGATGTTCACTGTATACCAGAGGTAAGATGTACTGTATATCCATTAATACAGTACAAAAGGAAAAGCCCTGCATTGTGGTGTTAAGTGCATACTGTATATGTATTCAGTGTATCACATTTAATAGCACTGCATATTTGTGTGAATAGTTCAGCAGAAATCCAAATGTGAAAAGGCTTTAACTTTTTATTTTTAAATTTTTTAATTCATTTGTGGGTATTAATCATTATGTTTGTCAACTAAAATTCATGATCGCTGACACAGTTTTGCTCTAACATTTGTCACATTGAGGCCATCTAAATGACTGGAGATCATATGAAAATCTATGTGGTAGTTACAAACCCTTTTTCAGATTTAAAGGATCCAAAACAGCCTTGAAGATCAAAGGTTCTATTATAATCTCTTTCATCTAGGTTAAGAAGGCCTATGTGAACTTTGTAAATCACTGTTATGTTGACACTGAGGTCGAAATGAAGGAGATCTACACCTCCAACCACATCTGGAAGCTCTTCGATAACTTCCTTGTCGACATGGCCAGTGTAAGTCTCAAAAACAAAGCTAAATGTAGGTACACTGATATTTCTGTGCCTAGCCAGCATTCTGCACAAGTGAAATAAATATACAACATGGTAGCAGTTATTAGCTGATATTAAACTCTTCTGATATGTTTTTGTAACGCTAGTTTAAACTACAAGGACAATTGCAGACACAAACTGAACAGTGTAGAGTAAATGTAAAGAAGAAAACGAACACAACAGTTAAATTTAAATTATTGACACACATCTTCCACAGGTGTGCAACAGTACCACAGACCGTAAGCACGCTGATGTAGCGCTGGAGGAATATGTCACAGAGGCAGTGATGGCCATTGTCAAGGGATTCTTCAACTCCCAGTTTTCTGTCAACAACTCCAACCTGCAGGTATTGTACTGCACATTTTATAGTCTGGGGAAGTAGGGGCATGTAGAGAATCTGACACCTGGCACATACAGATGCTTTGTGAAAATCTCAAACTTTTTCATATAAATAAAGGTCCGTTTTGCTGTTGAACACCAGAAGTGAAATTATTTTGTATTATGAAGTTGATTTTGTATTTTTAGAGATACCAGTTCCCATTAGCCGTTAGATAAACTGCATCTTATTTGTATAATTTATTTGCCGTTCACATAATAGTTTTGGGGTCAACCGATATCGTTTTTTCACTACTGATGCCGATATTGATTATTAGTAATCAAAGAGACCGATAACAGATATTTGGAACAGTTATACATTTTTAATAAAAATAAAATAAAATTTTGAATAACACAAACTCTAATTCTAAATGTTTAATTAAAAGTACTGGTTGTAATACGGCTCTATTTCCTTTAAGAGGGTGGTGCATTGGGAGACGTGTGTCGTCAACTTACAGTGCTTATGTGTGTGTGTGCTCTACAAGTTTTAGCAGGCAAACGCAACATGTACCTACAGTTTGTTTCCCTGTGGAGAATAAATAAAGGAACGGAGCTGCAAGCATGACACCAATTGAGAAATATCTGCAGTAAATAAATATCCCAACTATGGTTCGTAGCCGAATTAGCGAGGAGGTAACAGTTAATAGAACAGAGCAGTAATCATACTCTAGCAAGGTAAAACACAAGTGCAATGTAATATTCGGTGACATAATAAAATTTAGAATTTACAAAAAAAATATACCTTTGCCAGGAGCTCTATAGTCTCAGTTAGAGGGCTGGGAAGGAAACAACACCCGAGCAACTGACCTACTGTACCTCGGAACGAAACGAGTCAGGCTGCATGCAAACACCATTCACCCAGACATGCTTGTTATAATACAAACAGTGAATGTGCCGAATGCTGCTAGTGCCTTGCTAAACTATGGCTGAAGCAATGGTCATATGAAAACCTGCGTTAATGGCGACATAAAAATTAGTTAAATTTAACTAATTTAAAAGGAAATTGCGTTCGTTAACTTTGACAGCCCTAATAGGTCGTAATTGTGTGTTTTTTGCAGTTTCAGAGTAGAGGATTGATGTTTATTGCAACATCGGCAATATTTGCTGCCTTTCACAAAACACATTTTCGCCTCACCAAAGCTGCTCCAATCGGCAATTGGATAAAAAAAAATACCGATACCAATAAACGTAAAAATGCTGAATATTGGCCGAATATCGGCCAGGCCAATATTCATCGACCCCTAGTTTGCACTACTATATATTTTACCTTCTGTGTTTCCCCCATTCATACACACGTTACAAGTTACATATAGAGTATAAGTAGAGCAGACACATCAGTGGTATATAAGACTCTGAGGGGACATCAAGGAGGGTTTTAGATCTATTATTATAATGTATCAGAGGATCCCAGGTAGTTTGGAATTTGTCTCTTATGAGAACTTTAGCTTTTCTAGGTTCAGAAACATCATTAGGTTACTGATCTAAAGGGATACTTTTGGTGTGTTTGGAGACTTTCAGTCTAAAATCCTTTGACATGCTACTACGGACTCAAATATAGTACAATAGCATCTTTAGGTTTGTTACTCATTCGGTGACTGGAATATCAAAGATAACTGTCCAGGAGGGTTCAAATGTGTGTGTTCAGTGCGTCAGACAAGAGTTTAAAAATAGAGGGCTAGTTGTCTGTAAGGCATGAGCAGGACCAGACCCAGACTCTCTTTCCCAATCCCAGATATGAGCTCCTCTAACATAAACGGCATTTCTAAAATAGCATATGGAAGGTTTGGGTTATGAGATTGAGCAAAATGACTGACCTGGATGTAGTGAATCTTACAGGAGCTTACATTTTTTGGAATCTCGCAAAGATGTCAGCTAAATAGAATTCCTTAATTATTAATTAAGGATACATTTTTTGCTGAAGCAAAGAGATGCTTGTAACATATGGGGCTTGGATATGATGGCTTCCTTAAACTAAAATGTATTCTTAATTGAGAACAAATATTTAGAGCAGACACCACTACTGGGTTGGAGGAGTGCTGCTTTGGCATTATACTGTAGGTAGATCAGACGTTATCAAGGCCAATACATTTACATTTACATTTACAGCATTTAGCAGACACTTTTATCCAAAGCGACTTACAATTAGTATATTTGTCAACAGTCGAACTGGTTAACCACCGGTTTTGCAATCAGATAACATTCATCTAGAATAAGTGCAGCATCATGTAACAAGGTTACTTCACCTATACATTTGCAGAACATTACTGGAAAGTTATCATTCGCTCCTCAAACAGTCAATAATTGCAGCAATTGAAGGTTATCATTCACTCTTCAGTCTATAATTGAAAAGAGCTGATCTAAGATGATAGAGATGTTGAAGTGCATGAGTTCAACACAAACTTTTTTTGGAGACTGTCTCCAGTAGATTATTAGCCAGGCAGAATTTAATCAGAGCACCACAAACAGTAAACTTTGTTTACTGTAAGTGCATTCTTACCTGAGCTGTTGCTGAAGTGTTTGTTACCTATTAGACACAATAGTCACATTTTCCCATCAGCCTCTCTCTGACCTATTGACATTATCTCATTCTTCCTGATTTCCCAGACAAACCAGCCTATCTTCATCCAACTCCTGCAGTCTGCCTTCCGTCTCTACAACTGCACCTGGATCAGCTCAGCTCAAAAAGCAAATATTGAGAACTGTATAAAAACACTGGCAGATGTCGGTGAGTTCTGTTACTTTGTTGTCCAACTGAGAGGTAAAACACTGGTCTGTGGAAGTATTAAGGGTTAAAGCTGCAATCTTAACTCGATAGATTGATGGAGTAGATGTAGAGAGAGATATTTATTTTAACTACAGATTCATGAAAGCCTTTATTGGCACTTATTTATACACTGGTGTCTAGGTGTTTGCCAGAAAAAAAACCATCAGCCTCAATCAGCAGTGGTTGGCCAACCTGGGAGAATAGGCAGAACTAAAAAGCGCCAAAATGACCTAAACTGGAAAATGCTTGATTGTGCCTTTTGTACGGATGGTCAGGAGTTCCCAAAATTGCTCCTTGTGAACAGATTTTTTTAAAATACCAGTGACATAGTATGGCTGCATACTGACAGCAAAAGACATACACAATCATTAAATAGTTTATGATAGGTTACATTTATGTTCATTTTTCCCTACTTAATTTATTACAAAGTTATATTTAAATATATTTACTGTTTTAGTTCCCCTGTAAGTGTCTTTAAGTGTGCTGTTGTGTCAAACTAATTTCAATGCATGAATGGTTCACTTGTGTTTTTCCCCAGCTAAGGCACGGGCCATAGCCATCCCTGTTGACCTCGACAGTCAGGTCAACACTCTGTCTCTGAAGGTTCATAGTACCTCGGTGCAAAGGGCAGCCAAAGACTGGAGGATCTCTGCTCGTACACGGCCGCGTAAGGAAACCCTGGGTGGGCCTGACTACAAGAACATCATTGAGAAACTTCAGGTAGAAATATTTTTTTCCGTATGTTTTTTAAAATATTATTTTATTTAACCTTTATTTAATAAGGTAGGCCGATTGAGAACAGATTCTCATTTACAACGGCAACCTGGATAAAGCATAAACGTGCGAGACAACATACACAAAGTACTAAAATACAAAATACAGAGTCTACAAATGGAGAGTCTATAATAAAAATAAAAATCAAATAGAATCAATATACAATTAGTATAAGGTAGGTCAGTTGGTATGCAAAAGTAATATGGCAATAATAAATACAAATACAACAGAGAATCTGAATGCTGAAAATGCTGAATGTAGTGGAGAATCTATATACAGTTTGTGCAAGATGATTTCTATTTAGCAAGATTGGTATGCACAAATTGTATGGCAGTTACAGTGTAAAGAATGCCTGAGCAAATCAAATAGTGTAAAAGAGCATAAGACAGATATGACAGCAGTGCAGATGAGAGTGTGCAATGGGACATGACAAAGACACTAAAGTAAGGGTGCAAAATAATGCATGAGTAATGGAAGAGAGTTTAACACATACAGTGATCTAACATCATCAATTTATAAACTGGAGACAAGGCTCGGGGTCCTGGGTGAACTTTGTGTGCTGTATCACCCTCTGCATTCAGTATTTTACTGGTGTTTGCAGGGAGTTGTGGCATGTCTGGAAGAACAGTTCCGTCCTAAGGTGCAGGCTGAGTTCTCTGTACTGGTGGATGTTCTGCACAGCCCAGAGCTCCTGTTTCCCGAGGCAGCCCGGTTTCCATGTGAAAGCGGGGCCTTCATGTCAAAGTCAGTAGCTTCCACATTCTACACCTTTGCAGGCAAATAAAATAATTTTTTCTTGATTTAAGTAGAATAGTCTCAGAGCTTTTGTTAAATTCTTGATTCTAGCTTCCTTACCCCAATATACTGTAGGCCTACATCTCAAGATATACAGTTCTCAGTTCAATATTGCTTTAATTGGACCCCAGGAGAAAGTAGGGGTTGGGTGAGTTTCTCAAGGATTATGAACAGGTAGGGCATTTTAGCTGAGACGGCCTCCAATAACTTAAAGTTAGAATATCTGATAACTCATATGTTTGTTCATAATAAAAATTAGTTGGCGACATTATAAACAGAGATCTACACTAATTACTTTTCAATAATTTTCACACATGATCCCTTTCTGGGTGGAACTTCTGCTCATTAAATGAGTTAATTTTTAATTTCAAGCCAACCTAAACCCAACCTAAACCCAAACAATACCCGCGTCCTCCTCATTCCGGGTTGTGGCTAAATTGTAATAGTATACCTCCCCCCAAAACTAGCATATGGTCAGTGGCCAATCAGGAAGTGCACATATTCTGGTGCAATATGCAAATGACTTGTTAGAAAGGCAAGTTAAAGCCAGACTTTAGCTGCAAGACAAGGGGTGAGTAGACGAATGCTAACAAGGCTAGCAGTCAAGCTAATCTCAGCGCTGGCTAATTTTTATTTGAAATTGCTGCTTTAATCCATGGCATTAGTAGGGCCCAGTGAGGTTACCAGAGGGTTTATTTTCTACTGTATATTGACTGAAAAAGATGTGTTGCAGTGTCTTGGTGCTGTTCTCCAGATGACCATATGTCCCCATATGAAAGACCCAGAGACAACTTCATATCTTTATTGACCCCTTAATGGCATTGCATTATTATTACCAGCAAGACAGTGTATTCAATAGCTTTCAAAGCATGCATCTTGTGTGTGTGTGTGTGTATATGTATGCCTTAACTATCTCACCTCTGTAGGTTTAGTTAACGTAGCAAACACTAACATTATTGAAGGTGTATTTAACTTTTGCTTCATGGGTTGCACACAAGACTTTAATAGCCTTTAGGGAAGGTGTAGAATTAAAAAAAAAAGTATTTTAAATTAAGTACTCTACTCAAATCATCATTGGGCATCATCAGCCTTAACTATCTCAATTTGTTGTATGCAGGAGCATCTGACTGATGAAATGTTGTACAACCTTTTCTAAGCCAAGCTAACTGGCTCTGATTATTCTGTCCCTTCACCGACCGTAGCTATTCTAATCAAACTTTATGAAACTAAATCAGAGTGAAAATCATATATATATAATGTATACATACATTACCAGTCAAAAGTTTGGACACACTTTCCCATTCAAGTGAATGGGACTTGGTTGACTGGTACTGATCAAGTTGAAGTTGACTGGTACTGTGTATAAATATATGCTATTTGATGTTGAGATAGCATTATCCCTGTTACTTTCAGATTGATAAAACATACCAAGAAGCTGATGGACAAAGAAGAGAAGTTGTGCATCAGAATCCTGCAGACACTCAAACAGATGCTGGACAAAAAGGAAAGCCTTCCGGAGTCTGTGAGTACTCTATTCAGAACCAACCATCTCACTAATACAGTATATCATAGCCAAAATGTCAGCACTATGCACTTCTTGTTTGAATTAAAATAATAACATAGCCAATGTAATTATATGAAAACCATATCGAATGTGAATTGTCATGCAATTGTCCAGCTCACAGCAAACACTGTTACCAGCTCATATTTTCGGCTGCTTTGACTTGACATTAACACTGATAACATAGGACTTGACATAGCACAGGTACATATCTGCGGAATAATACATCCACACTGAAACTGTATTTCTATATGAACCAAATGGATTTATATACATATATTTTTGTACTGTTTTGGCTCAACAGTGTGAATAATCAGGTCAATAATGACCCAAGATGAAATAACAGGATGCATTATAGGGCTCTGCTAAAAAATCGATACAGCAATACATCGCAATATTTATTTTCGCGATATACTACATCGATTTCCAGCTCAAAAATCGATTCTTTAAAGATTCTTGTTTTAAACGGTGTGTGAACTACAACTACTAGATGTCGTAGTATGGCTAGTTGCCTAGAATTGACAGCCCCCATTTCTGGTAGAGTGAAATTTGGATGTAACATGACAGATGCAGCTGACAAAATGACAGCAGCTCCTTAAAAATATAAAGCCGATGTGTGGTATTTCAGCTCTCTTTTTACATTTTCTGTGAATTATGTGGAATATCGCAATATATCACAATATGTATTGTATTGCAATGTATCGTGATGTAATCGTATCGTGACCATTGTATCGTGATATGTATCGTATCGTGAGGTCCTTGCCAATACCCAGCCCTAACGCATTACTTGTGTCACAGCACGAACAGGTTGAGTGAAAGTGCAGAAAACAAAGCTCACACAGAGACTCGAAAACAGTTAAAAAACACTCAAAGCGTAGTTTAATCCAAAGTAGCGAATAAGTCATTTAGCCAAAAGGGAAGTGTCATTGTGCATTAGATATGGTCTTATTTTCTGATAGTGTACCCATCTACAAGGGTGTACCAAAAGTATTAGGTCCACTTTTATTCACTGCTTATTTAAATAATCTGGGTCAAAACGTGTCAGATGCTCATTTTAATTTTATGCTGATGACACTGTTATATACTGCTGTGCGTCAACTCCTGTACAGGCCATTGAACACTTGCAGAATGCTTTTATTTTTTCCCAAAATACCTTACTTCACCTGAAACTCGTTCTCAATGCAGATAGACCAAACTTATGTTGTTAGGCCACAAAATATCCTTTCAGTGATCACTCTTGAGGGAAATGAAAGGGAAGTAGTTAACTCTTAGCATGAAATATGAAATGAAATATGCAGAAAGACTTGAAACTGTCAGCCACGCGCGCGCTCCGTGTCTCCCTTCCCTGCTGCACACCTGTGGGGGATTAGCCCCACACAGGTGCGCCTCCTCGTTCAATTTTGCTTTTTATTTAAGCTTACCTGTACGTTGTGTTGCACCTTTTTATAAATTAAACTACGCTTTATTGCATACACCGTTGCTTCGTCTGCCTCCGTGTTTCCCTCTGGCTTGCGCCTACACTCGCCACTCCACTACAACCGTTACAGAAACAATTGATGAATCTTGTTTAATGCTTTAAAATCCAAAATAAAAGAATTAGACAAATTCTTTAAGATGTCAATGTTTTTAATTTGTGTAAAATAAGTCAATCAGATTTGGATCCAGGTGTGACATCATTTCTGCATTTTAACATCTCTGACCCATGTGGCCACTCCCAGTCAGATAGCTAAACAAGTTATGGCATGTTAAAAACAGTACAACAGCAACAAAACCTGAAAATATTCATAAGAAAGTGTCCAAAGGGACAGTTGGAAAATTGAATGAAGTGACAGGAAGATGAAAAAACTGCAATTTTACGGTCTTTGAAAGATTGTTTTTTCCCAAACGTCAGCGGGAGGACCTAATATTGTGGTAAGGAAGCTACAAAGTGGACTGTTTAACAAAAGTTCAGTACCCCTTTAAACTTGATGGAATTAGGAATAGCCTGAGGTGTGTTACTGTATTTTTTGGTGCATTCAGACCCCGTCTTCAAGTGCCAGCCAGTAGCGCTGCACTCCACAATCAGCAGCTCTCCCAGGTCTGTGGGCTGAGAGCCCAGACTCCCCCTTCATCAGTATGCTGTGGGCCTCTTTCTGTTACATAAGGCAGGGGGAGGCATCTGAGGACACGCTCGTGCCGAGGAAGGAGAATAGGAGTGAGGAAGGGGGATGGTAGTCGGTGGGGGGCCACTGAACAAACGAATCAATACTGCAACGATTGGTGGGGGGGGCCTGTTTCTAGCTAATTCACCCTCTCTTCTCAGCCAGAATCCAAGTGAAGAGAGTAAAGTTTTAAGAGTATAAAAGAGGACGTGTGGGTCGTGTGTGTGTGTGTGTGTGTGTGGGGGGGGGGGGGGGTACATTGTTGGGTTGTATATTAACGCAGGGAAATATGACCCATAAACGACGCATTAACGCAGATC
>JAOEHI010000612.1:0-10382 GCA_025447815.1 Percopsis transmontana
CTGGTTAAATTAATTTTTTTGTTTTTTTTTTTTTAATACGTTTGGGTGTTGGTTTTGCCCCCGCCCAAACCGGCCCAGCCCCCCCCCCCCCCCCCCCCCCCACCCCTCAATTCCACCTCCTCTTTTTCCCCCTCCCCCGTACAGTAGACTACCCAGGTCTTTTTGCTGAGTCGGGCCGGTCCGCAGGGACGGACCAAAGTACTTAGCACCTCCTAGGTTGCCCCCAGGGCCGACCAGTAGTGGGGGGGGGGGGATAAACAGGCTTAGTGTTTATCCTCAAGCACTAACGGGACAAACATGTAACCCTGTTGGTGTACCAATAAGCTTACCTGCCAAATATACTTTGAAAGGAAGGTTAACAAAATGAAGAGTATCTTGCCAGTGAAACATATGCATTTTCGTAAAAAGGATTAAAATAATGTAAAATAATGTAAATAATGTAAAAATAGAACATTGTAATTGCAGTGCAATAAACAAACTCTTTAACAAACTTAGTTTGCCACTCAGAGGCAAAGCATGCCATGGTCTGTGAATACAGCAGGGGCCACCCATGATAATAATAATAATAATAATAACAACAAATTGCAGGACAAATTACTGAAAGCCCCTTTGAACTACAGTGTTCTCCTAATAACATACACAGTGACAAATGTCCCAGGCCCTCCTCCAGCCTGCTAGTGGAAAACGGAGGTATCTTGACCGGGGGTGCCCATTAGAAACAATAAGGCTAGCTTGATTGTGATGAATTCTGAGCTCCGGACAATGGGCCCGGTTAGATGAATGGCGACGGGAGCCCTGGCTGTATAAATAGCATTTTAAGAGGGGCGGGCTTTTGCGATAAGGACGTATTTCTTTATCGGCCCGGGTAAAGGGGGAGCCGGTGGACGGTGAGTAATTGATGGCGGTGGCTGGATGCGCGGGCCCCCGCCGCAAGCTAGCGCTCTGCACAGGGGGCACTCAGGAGGTCAGACCCGCTGGCAGAGAAAAATGCGAGTGAAGAAAAAAAGGGGCTCCGCGTCCACCTCCTACTCCAAAAGGACGGCCACTAATCTTCCTGAGAAGAAGAAGAAGAGGAGGAGAGGGGCGGCGGTTCTTTTCTCTCTTTGCTCCCTTCGCGCGCTGCCTAAATGAGGCCCTGCCCAGGGAGGCCTTGGGAGGGGAGAGAACAGAAAAATAGCCCCCTGACATTAGAGGAGCCTTACTCACACACAGACTCACACAGTACGCTATTTCGCTGCACTGTAGCAAAGAAATAAAACAGAAAAAACTGAAAACGTAACTGCTGGTAGCTGTTCGTAAGCTCTGGCTCCCCGATTATGATGTTTTACTGTTTTCATAGTACACATGCACTATGTATTTATAATAATGAGTACATAATCCCTCTTCCCTTGGAAAATAGGTTTTCATTTATTTAATTCATTCGTTCAGTTTGTTTCCTTAAATGTTTTACAATTATAATTGGGAGTGACATAAAATGTCAGTGACTTATTTCCAGCATGTTTCATGGTGTTTAAATCAACAGTTTAAGACATAGGCTCCATTCACTTGATTTAGTCACTAATAAACGTCAGACGAAGACGGCATGACCTATATACAGAGATCGCATGGTGACATCATTGACAAATAATCCCAGACTGAAGTCGCTGCTCTATATTGTTAAAAAAGTGACATAAATGACTTTGTACATCTTGACGTCATTAACAAATAAACACCAAGATTATACCTATTACGCTCTGACATCATTAAAACACATGCCCGTTAAAATCAGTGTCAGTTACATTAGGTGAGCGTGTGTCACTTATTCTTAAAGCAAACGCCGTCTGTACTGTTTCCTCATGACAGAATAAATAAGAAAAAAAGAGGCTAACAGAGCCTAATTTATATAAACTCTACAGTGTTGATTCTGACAGGAGTTTGCATCTTACAAACTTTGTTTTGGAGATAAATCTGTTATGTTATCCAGTGCTGAGTACAAAAAGAAGGGTTTATCTTAAGATAAATGAAGGAATCTACCAGAGGGACATTTTAATCAAGTCCAATCATGCAGCAGATCAACCGACCTCTAGGTTTGTTTTGACAAAACATCGCTACAGTAAATCAGTACTGGCTGTCTTTGCGGGGGTACATCATTTTTTTGCCTTGAGTTCTGGAGCGTCTCTTATGGACCTTTTCACAAAGTCTTTAAGTAGTTCTACTACAATGGCTTCCACATGGGGACTCTTGACATGTGAGTCCACTGTGGGTGCAGGCGGAATCATCTGGGCTAATGGGATTTCTGCAAACACGTACAACTCTGTTGCTCGTTGTAAACATTTAGCTTGATGGCGTTCCAAGATGCCCCTGTCCTCTTTTATCTGAAAATTCACTGGGGGGGGGGGGGCTTGGTCTGAAGGCCTCTTTATATTAGAAGCTTTAAGTGAAAACAGAATGTTTTCTTGTTTGTTTGTTTTTTTTCTTCCTCAGTTCCTTACAGACATATACTTGATTGCTGGATAAAAATAAGCTTTGAAAAAATACACAAGGCTTATCTCCTTGGTCTGTCGCCGTCTTCCTGTCTCTCTGCTACTCTTACACTCTTTTTTTTAAACTCATTTTTCCATCTCTGCCCTCTGTCACTTTCTCCCACTTCCCTGGGAGTTGTTTATATACTTGAGCCCAGTCATCTGGGAGACTTAATCTTGAAGAATGAATGGCCTAGATATCGCAGGAGGAACATACATGTGCACGCACATTATCTTTGAAAAACTAGCCACATTTGCTCCTCAAGCTACATTCTCCGTAGCTAGCCAGTTCTGCCCACATAGCTACAGAAGGAATGGAACCTATGATGCCTGTGATGTTAGTGCCATGCTCATTGAGTTCCCATAGCATGCAGTTTTCACATTGGGAATCATTTACAGGGCCACATTGCAGAAAACTACACTAATGTAGATAACTGGGAAGAACACTTTAAACAAGCAGTACAGTGCTAACATCGTGCATTAGCAAGGGGCAGAAACTGCACTGGCACTTTGTGTATCATAAACTAGGATTTAAACAGTGTTTACATCATATTTACTGCTCGACAAACACAGGAATCAAAAGAGAGCTATTCTGCATTTTCAGAAGTCCTTACTGGCTCTCTCAAGTTATCCCAGGGAACAAATATGTCAAGTGTGAGCTTCAGGCATCGTCTGGAGACATCAGTTGCTCAAATCCATTAAGGTTTGCTTGCACCAGTTCCAAAAACAACAGGCCACATTCCTGGAGATTTACAGCTGTGGGGAGTGCGCGATATATGGATGTTTTAGGAGATTAAGCCAAAGCTCCCACACCTCTTTTTTCTTCATGGTCTAACCCCGCCCCTTTGCGTGTCTCCGAGACTGCAAACAACTACCCCGCCCCTTTGAGGAAGTTCACCCTCCCTTGTGGGTTTTTAGGGAGAAATCCCAGGTTTGTCTTGGTTCAGCGCTCACAGACACTGTCCTGCCATCCCGGGTTTCAATTACAGAGAAACCACGAACTGCACCCACAACCCCCCCCCCCCCCACACACACACACACACACACACACACACACAAACACACACACCTTTTATGAAATGACTATTGGCACGAATGTGTACGTACGTTGTGGTACAAGTTCCTGTTAAGGTGCAGGTAATTTTCCAGGGTTTTCCCGCCAAAATAGTTTTTACATTTTGGAGATTTGACTAATCTGTGTTCCTCAAATGTAACATGACAATGAAAGGCGTCCCAGCTAGCAGGGGGAGTGGCCTTAGTCAAGCTCCAGGGCCTGACTGGAAGTGTTAGGTCTGACAGTGCAGCCAGGCAACTATATGGAGATCATCCCCTAGACATAACAAACACATGAAGGGGAGAGAGAGAGAGGAGAGAGAGAGAAAGAGATAGAGATAGAGAGAGAGAGAGAGAGAGAGAGAGAGAGAGTATATTTAACAAGTGGCCTATGCGCAAACAAAGCTACAGTGTTAATACAATTTCTGTAAATTGCGTTCGAAGAAGCACAGCTGGACTTTATTCCCTGTGTACAGTATCGGCATAAACCTCCAACTTAATCCAAGTGTGAGAGAACAAACCCCCCCTAAAACAAGTTCCCCTGCGAGTCCAGTGGAACGCCCGGCAACAGGGACCGGCAATCTACTCATGTGCTACTGATCCGATCTGCGCACCCAGCCAGCCACGACGCGACAGATCGAGAATTATCGAGCATTAAAAATCCCGCTCACCCGGGCACCCCAGCCCGACCCCTCTCCCTCTCTCCCTTGCTCTCTCTCTCGCAGCTTGGCCATCATTTGCATGATGGCTGAGGCCGATAAACAGAGGAGTGGAAGAGGGGAGAGGGGGCAGGGAAGAGGAAGGGATGTTTGGGGAGGAGGCAAAAAAAGAAAACTAGGTTTAGAAAGTCGTAACCGTTGCAACTGAGACCTCGGGGGTGAATATGTGGATGTGTTTTGTCAAAGTGTCTTGGGAGCACGTGCTCAATGAAAAGAAAGAACCGAACAGCAAGCAAAATTCTTCTTTCCTTTCACATCTTCTATTGAGATATAGAAGTCAGACAGTAGAAACAAACCTATTGTACCCTTTATTTGTGAATAACTTACCTGCCGGTGTAGTCAAACCAGGACACAGCACTTCTATTCACAACACCCTGCAATGAATGGGCAGGTAAGGGTATTAGTGATTTGCTCAACGACATCAAAGACTTCAAAATACGATTTTAATAAATACGACTACATACAATTTTGTACTCTAATCAGGGAATCCAAGATCTGCCATTCTAGAATTCGCACTAGAATTCGTACTACATTGCTAATTTACAATAGCGTGTAATGACAATAGATAAATAAACGAAACAAACAATAAATCAGCAGTTGCGGCAGCACCACCTCCTGCAGAAAGACGCGATAAGAGGGTATTTCCCACCTTCGGCATGGACCCGTTGCTAATTTGCTCTCACAAAAGGAATAAAAGGAAGGAGTCATGACATGAGAAAGTTTGTGGGATGAGGCGTACACATCCGTGGGGGCAGGGTGGGCCGATGAACTGCAAAAAATGCAGAGGGTTAAAAGTTATAGTCCATAAAACCAGATTCAAAGATACATAAATATAATATAATCACAAAATGTTCAATAATTGCCCTTTTTCCAAGCATTTTCGAAGATTAAACCAGAGAAAAAACAGGAAAAAAATATGAAAATTCAATGCCATATACAATGACGAAATCGAGTGTGTGTGCATGTGTGTGTGTTGGGGGGGGGGGGGCAGTTCAGTCAACAATACAATAAAGAACCCCCCTCATCCATTCCACCCCTCTGCTTCAGTTGTCTATCATAATGGCACGTCATTTCAGTTGGGCTTAAAGGCTGCTGCGAACTCGCTTCCCATGAGCCTTTTAGGGTTGCAAAGAAGTGCATTGACAAATGTACACAATTAATGCAAAGATTAAACTACATTCCTGTTAGCTATATGAAAAAGTATATAGATTATATTATTGTAGGGCACACCATTTCAACTTTTACTAGTTTTAGAGTCAAGTGACGTGACGCACAAGTCATCTTTACAATGCTTATAAAACTTCACCCCTCTTCCGGCTCAAAAAGCATACAGCTGCCCTTTGAGATCAACAACTTTACATGGTTATGGTGAAATGAGAAGAAGCAGTCTAATTGCCTGGTAAGTATGGGGCAAGCAGCGGGAGATTTGCAATAAAAGCTAATTAGCTCTGATACAGTCCAAATCAAAGGTTGCACAAGAGGATAAACACAGTGTCGTGACTGTCTGGCGATTATGAACCATTACACACCACCAGGTTTTTAAAAGGCCCGGCTAGAAGTGAGAGAGCGGAGTATTGTTTCAGTGCCTCGGAGTAGATGGTCTAGAAAATGTAACATCAAACATGAAAGATCATCATCCATGGATGTGTGATGATTCCAAATCTCTCACAAGCAAAAGTGTGAAAACTATGATTATCAAGGACATTGCTGCACATTCACAGCACACCTTTTGTCCTAGTGTAAATCACCAAATATATGTATAACAAATACATAATACTAATAAAGTGCTGGGTGTAGACCTGGTTGTTGGGCGTCTTGTAACTGCCAACACCTCATTTGTCTCAACTTGTTGAGAAAGTAGTCAAAAGGGGAGGTTTTTGGTGTAGTTTTTTATTTATTTACAGTTTAAGGGCACTTCTGTAAATATCAACAAAGTTGCAGATACTTTCAAATTTGAGAAGCCAAGTGGTGTTTGTACTTTTTACAAGTAGTGTAGCGCAAATGTTTTATTTTAGACTTCATATACATTCATTCTTCAATGTTATAATTGTGGAGTGACACTTTAATATAAAAAAAACTCCTACCTTTCTTTTTATCAAGATAATAGGCTAAAGCATGCTAGCACTCTAAAGTGCCTGATTGCAGCACATTAGTTGAGTTTAACAGCCATGGTTTAAGGGAGGCTTTGAGGCACTCTGTTTAAAGGCCTTGTAACTTCTCACAGGACCCATTCCAGCATCACCAGTGGCCCATAGCAACAGTTAAAACACTGTAAAGCAACCACAACTTAGCTCTTTTCCTAAAGTAACATTCGCCCTGATTGAAGAATCTTTCCCACCATAAATGGACTCAAGTTAATGGTTCCCCATTAGCTATCTTAGCGTTCAGCACTCTTAGAGGCCAGTTGTTGGCATTGAAAAGGATTTATAGGTTAGTTAAAAAGGAGATGATGGCCTTGATGACGATGAAAGCATGGAGAAAAAAAGTTGACATATTTTGGCAACATATTCTGGCAACAAGCACCAGTGTTAATATGATACTGTACAAAGGCAAAGTGCAACAGTTGGTTAAGGCTAAAGATTTAAAGTCACATTAAATTTGACTGCATCACTAGAATGATTGATACTTTACTGAGGGAGGTGGGATATGGGACTTCATCACCGACTAACCCACAAACCACTAAGCCAGTCAATACCGTTTCACCTTGCATTGAGTGTCCCCACATCTTTTAACCCTCTATCCCTTTCGGTTTTAGTTTCTTTGATTGCACCAAGGGTCAAACCTCTCTCAACCTTGCCACTTTGTTCTCAGGAGTGCCGGGGGTTATCCAACTGTTTTCAGTGGGCCTGACAATGCAGAGCCCCCACAGGGTCATAGAGTCGCCTCTAGTTGAAAACATCTCCTCCTTTTCGGTTCGACAGAAGAACCACCTCTTTGTAGTTTTGGTAAGGGGGAGGGTGATGGGGGTTGGGGTTTAAGGGGCCCCCACCTCTCTCCGTTGCCCCAGCACTCTCCCAATCGCCTCATTTTGAGCCAAGACAGGCTTTTTATCAATTGAAGGTTTTTTTCACGAATTCAGCTGGCAACTGTTCAGACGGTACCGTCAACAGGCCGGAAACCGGCTTTGATATTCCAGACCTCTCCATGACTTAGGGTCAGGATTGTAGAAAAAACGGAATATGAAGGAATTTTCCAAGTTACATCTATATTAATCATCAAAATACCTTGCCTTTGTGCTGGTCTAGAGCTTGTGTTTAGAACCTGTGTGTACTTATGCAGTACTCCACAGGGTCCACTGAAAAATCCCCTATAGGTCGCTGGTGCTGGATTAACTTGCTCAAGAGCATTTGGTCCGGTTGTTGATACAAAATATTGAAACCTAGTTATCTGAATGAGGGATTGTGCTCTTCTAGCCATACCACTGCCCTCAAAAAAACAACAAAGGAAATACAATAATATGTATTTCTAGTTATATTTAGCTGCGAAACTCAATTACACTTCCTGCACCTATTGTTCCACTTAATGTTTTGCGAACATTAAGATCACAGCGGGAAGCGGGAGCACGCTGTAAGAAAATGTCCAACCAATGGGAGGTGGGTGTAATGACACGTCTCTTGTCGGCGGTGGAACTCGATCACAGCTGGACAGCCTGTCTGCCAAGCCCGCAGCCCACTCGTACGGCAAGCCCAGCCGGCATAGGATGTAACACGAGCCTAACCGACGGGGAGGTACAGCATGAAACAGCGGCAATATAGTGTCGTTTGGGCTGCCGCGCGGCCCCCAAAGGTCTCCGTTGGGATGTCAGAGAAGGTGGGCCTCCCCTCTTTCAAGAATCCCCTCGGTTGGGCTCTTATTTCCTAATCAGGGGGTTCCCCTCCGTCTCTCATATTGCGGGTAAAATTGCCGTCAGCCCTCAGCTTTTCTACTGCAATGAGCATCGATCATGGCAATGGAGCAAATGGCAGCGGATTAGACACCGTTTGTGGGTCTTGGAAAAAAACTACTGGCAACGTGGTTTGGGAGAAGTTGAATGGCTGTTCATTTTACCACATTTTCTGCAATTTTTCTAAAACGATGGTTAAATGCAATGAGAATAAAAGTTAAACAAAGAACCTACACAGCCAAAGATGACCAGTGTGCATATTTTGCAATTCGAAAAGTGGCATGTTTATGCCATGTTATCAGAAACAATATGATTTATAACAAGGCCTACAAGTACGCAGCTAATATTAGCTTGGCCTAATGCCGTTACACGGATTTTGCATTGCCTGTGATTTCATCAGGATGCTAATGGCTCTTATAGACTAATTGTTGGTGTGATGTGCTTTGTCTTCTAGCCATTGCTAATGTGAGCAAAAGCTAATTAGCCACCAAACCAGGCCATGCAGGGATAGAAATAAGGTCAGAAAACATGCATATTAGTGTTAGTCCAATTTATCCCATCCGATCTAAAAGAAGTCAATTCACTAGTCATGGGAAAGTCATTAGACGGTATTTTTAAGATGAATAACGGCGACGAAAACCTCATACAAATATAGTTTCTGGTCAGCGCTGTGTAATGGGAACAACGTAATAAACGGCTTCGTATTTACAACTTGGATTTTATTTTTGGAATACGGCGGATATTCTCGATACATTACACAGCAACACAAGGCGGAAAAATATCACTGTCACTTTTTTTTAGGCATTTTCTCTCCCTCTCGCTTCCTTCCACAATTACTTCATCTGACTCGCTGAGATCTTGGCCCTCGTGGAAGTGAGAGGACCGAGTCAGCATTTAATTGTGTGCCCGGCTCTCATTGTGTGAGGCGGCCCATTCCCACCCCCCTCCCCCCCGGACTAAGTACTTTATCATTACACACTGCTCTGTTTGCAGGCCTTTGTGGCCCCGGCCATTCCTATTCAGCTGCTGAATTGCGTGGGTCAGAGGTGATCCACTGGGGATGAGCTAGTGAGGGACTTTCACAGAGGCCAGCCAGTCGCAACTACTCCCCTGGCATAAAAAAAGAAGGCACCCATCCTCTCTCCCACAACCCCTCCCCCCCCTCCCCTCCTCCAACCAAAGCTCTCCTCACCAGTTAGACGGGCCAGAGGTTGCTGTCGTTGTGCGTTGGCACTTGTTAAGACGGTATTTCCTGAGGGAGAAAGGGAGTGTGCATTAACGCGCGTGGGTGTGCGCACGAGTCCGCGCATGTCTGCGAAACGTTACCCTGACAAGCAGAGTATCTCTATCCAGCCGCAACAAGCGTAACTCTTTCTTTCTTTTTTTATTCGACAAAGCCAGCTCACATTCACTTCACTGTATGTAACTTCACAGTTACTGTTAGGCTGAGTAACGGACACAAACTACCTCTTGAATGTTTTTAACAAACAGAAGTCCTTCAACCCACTCTACCTGATAGCTCCTAAAATAACACTGCCGACTACCATCGTCGTGTTTGGCCCATGTTAGTGTTAGCCTAGCTCCAAGTGATCCGCCACATCTTAGAACACTCGTAAAACATCTGGTGAACTCGGCCATGGTTCTGTTCTCAATCATTAGCGGCAGCAAAGTGTCAAACAAACACGGTGAACAGAGAAATACCTCTTACAGACAGACAGCGGGGCCTGGGGGCCGGCCGAGCAAACCGTGTCGAAAGATAGACACAACCCTGCTTCAGCGAATTCAGTTGTTTGGGCGGCATGTTTTACCCCCCCCCGACATGTCCCAAAGCACGCAGCGTGGCGCTTGCCGACCTGGGGGGCTGCGTAGTGCTGACGCAACAGGGTCCAGGAGCTATTCTGGGTTGCCTGGAGGTCCCAGGACCCCCCCCGCGTGGAGGGGGATCAGGGAGGCTACGTAGAGCCAGAGATGACTTCCCTATTTCTGCCTGAGAGCGATCCATCAGCCCCGCTAATACAGACTGAACGCATTAAGCGGCGTCGTCTTGCGTCATCCATCCTCTAACATCTGTCGAGGCCTCCAAAGTGGCTTTCTCATTAAGGCACCGCAACAAGCGCCGTCGCAGCCCTAATGTGTAAAAGTGACTCACTCAAACTCAGGTGTTATTCTTAGCGGCCGCCGGGGGGGGGGGGGGGGGGGGGGGGGGGGGGGGGGGGGGGGGGGGGG
>JAOEHI010000615.1:0-13558 GCA_025447815.1 Percopsis transmontana
CTTACAAATCATCTAATAAAAATCACGCATTTAACCCCCCCTCCCCCCCACCCCCCCTAAAAAAAAAGTCGCAATTTCTCTCAGTAGTGACTTTAACTTAACATTTGGGTACGTCAAAGCAATAAACAAATAGTGAAGAAAATAATCAGCATAAAAACAAACTCAAAAGTAAAATATCACCATGCAGAACATTATCCAGACTTTACATACATACAAAATTACACATATTTTACTTTTCCTTTTTTTTTAATAGATTCTGTAAACACTGCATTAGGTCCTTCGGGTTGGATTCATCCACACTTTTGCTACAACCCATAGAAAAGAAAATATAGTCAGAGGATCCTGCTCTGGCACCTGCAGATCATTTTTTCTATAACACCCCTATCCCCTACGAGCTATTTATTTAACCTCCATCTCTCTTATATTTCACTAGTCCACACTTCAACTATAGAAAAAGAAGACACTATAAGAATGGAATGGAAGCACTAGATCAGTGGATGGGTCCTATGTAGGCGTTTCAATGCCAATGGAAGGATGTGAAGAAATCCGGGGGAAAATAGGAGAGAATTCTTTTAGGCAGCCAGGGGTTAAGGGTCAGGGGTTGTTTTTCTTTCCACTATATATTAACTATTGAAGAGGAGAGGGTGCAGCAGGGGTAGGTTAGCTTTAGGCTAAATGTGTGTGTGTGTGTGTGTGTGTGTGTGTGGGGTAGCTATGGACTGTGGAGACAGGCGATTCCTGCAAGTCAGAGGCCGCGGAGGAACTCTTGGAGCTGCCTGACGATCTCGGTGTCTACCGTCTCCATCAGGACTCCGAAGCCCTGGTCGCCCATTAGCGCCTGCTGGGCCTTCAGCTTCTCGTAGACAAAGTGCTGGAGAGAAACGGTGTGGACCGGGTCCTCCAGAGCCAGCTGCACAAGGAGAGAAGACACAAAGGGGGAAAAGAACGGTTACTTACTTAGGCAGTTTCTAAAACCTAAATAGGTTGTGATTCAGGAATAATAATACAATCGCAGGTAAATAATGAAACAATGGCGGCTGAAATGATGATCACATGATTATGTTAAACAGTGACATTAGGATTATTTGTCACAAATATTCATTCATTTTATTGGAAGGCTAGCCTATTTTACAATCAGGACCTTCTTCACATTAATTCAGTGTGTCTATCTAAGCATTTATTTTATAGTGTAACATATGGTTACTGAAAGTCTAAGAACATTTGGCAATGCCCAACCGCCATCAAGATGCTGTACTTGAATACATTGTAAATGAATGAATAAATAAAATAAAAACCAACAATTTTGGTGCAGTGCAGATGTGACAACGTGCTCTACTGGGTTCAGCAAATTTACTGGATAAAATATTCGAATCAAACATGGATGTCACATGAGCAATATTTTTGTTTTCACCACGTGTATGAAGTTTAATGAAAAAAGAACCTGTAAAATCCTGTTAAAGAACAACATACACAGGCAACAGATGGATATGTAAAGTATTACTGAGAAGGTTGTCTTATAGTGGGATTGGGGGAACAATAATGTTTTTGAAGACATGTCGAATCCTAAAAGAGGAAAATACTGTACATCCATATCTTCACACTAGGGAAATACTTCTGTATGAGCAGATGCTGCCATTCCCCTGTGTGGAAAATTGGAGAGCATAATGCCTGGCCAATGGGCTTAAAGGACAAGGGGATAGTTTACCATTAGCAGCTTTATTGTCATTCATGTTTTGCAGAACAAAGAGATATGGTATAAGTCTGTTTTCAAGTGTACTGCTTGTCAAATGCATCAAACATGTATTTGACAAGCAGTACGTCTGTACTTGTGTTATCGATTATCTGGCCATTCACCTGGTGAAAAGGTTGTAGCAGATTAAGTTCAGGAATCCTTTTGTTTGATGAGCAGAGTTCTTACAGTTACTATGTCAGATGGAGCAGACATAATCATGCAGGCAAACAATAGGCAATCTGATATTGCTAATTAGCTCCCTCCTCCCTGCTGGGAGGAGTGCTAATTAGTGGAAGAAGCAAGTACACTCATTGGCCAATTAATTAAAAGCGAAACGTCCTCTAGAACCTCCTTCAAACAAGTGGTAGGACGTATCCACTTTTAGCCCTAATAGAAAGATCATAAAACTATGTCCGCCTCCTTCAATCCTCCCAGAAATACTGATCACACACACAGTACAAAAGGTAGAGACTATCAAACAAAAATTAAAGAAAATGGGCCTGTCTAACAAAATCGAAATAAAATCATGTGAAAGTGCGCGCATGTCACACCGTGCGTTTCAGTCCCGATTATGGTTGCATACATTTTGTGTGTGCGTACGTTTCTGTGTGGTTTCTGTGTGCTTGTGTTGCGGGCGTGAGTGCAGGCATACAGTTGGATATCAGCCCTCCTGCTGGCGTGCTTTGATTTCCCCCACAGATTAATTAGTGTGATTATCACATGTGCTTGACCTGCCTCCCCAGCTCCCCAACAGGTCAGACTACAGAACGCATGCCAACACCAAGTGTTTCAAACATCCATCCAGGCTTGAACACACACACACACACGGTTACTGTAACAATTGCTCTCTAGCTAAACGCGACAAAGCATACTTGCTATGCTAATCAGCGGCTCATCATCGTCATGCAATCAAGGCAGTGAGAAGTGGGAACAGAAGACTTAATGGAGAGGCCTACATCGATCGCACCAAATTAACATCAGCGCAGGTACTTGTGGGGAGACATGTGAATAAGTATGCATGCAGCAGACAACACCTATTTGGACCTGCGTGCTTGTGTTTACCGCGCCATTTCAAGGAGCTGCGTAATAAGCGTGTATACAGAAGCAAACCAGAAGGCTTATACATGTTTCCTAATTACCCTTGACCCTACCTTACTATTGACACTCGGCTGCTTAACTCCCAATCAATATTACCTATTAGATGGGGTTTAATAAGGCAGCCAGACAAGGCAATTAAAAGTCGGTAAAAGCGGTTTGAATTTCATGCCTCAGCAAAAAAAAGGTGCCCAATTACTGGACACAATGTACATATTGAACACCTCCCACAACATGCCAGGCAAACAAAGTGGGCTTGTGCGTGCGTGCGCCAGTATTTGTGAACAGTAGTGCAACAATATCTGCATATATGGTCCATTAGTAAAGGGTAGGAATGGCAGATGGAGACTGTCACCTTAAAGGCTCTGGGGCAAACAGATGATAAACCCAGAGACCAAGAAGAAGTCTTATTGGGGCTGCAATCCTATAGAAGGGGTATGTCACAGACATCATATATTTATATTATTATATTATATTACTATATATAAAGCTCCTTTCATACAACACATAATTTGTCATTTGCAATAAATAAAAACAAGCAAGAATGAAAAATTTTAATAGAAAAAAAAGCTAAAAACAAAACATTGTTAATTTGCTTTTTGAAACTGTCACCTGAAGCTTTAGTTTTTAACCATTTTGTTTAAAAATGTCCACTGAGCAGCTGACCCGTGCAGCAGGCGGTGACACATGCACGAGAGAGAGAGAGAGAGAGATGAGTGAGAGAGAGAGAGAGAGACAGAGAGAGAGAGAGAGAGAGAGAGACTGTTCCTCTTCTGAGAATTGTTTTGTTGCTCTTCATCAGTATAAAATGTGTGTAATTTAACGCCAGAGGCAGGACCCGTGGCAGGCATTAAATTTTGTGACAAATATTGAGGCTCTCTCTGAAAGTGATACTACATGCCCACAGAAATCAAGTTGAATGAAAACTAAAATAAACTCTGCCAATGCACCAGGGCCACACACAAATTAAGGGACTGGTTTAAATGTTGGATGCAGGGCTTGATAGTTAGATAACTGCTGCTTTTAATGGAATGTGTTTTGAGGTTGATGGTGAAAATGCTATAACCTAGGTGGAATTACAGTGCAGCGTTGGGTCTGTATCTGCCTGTAGTGCACGGCACTCATCCACCGGACAGTGATGCTTGTTGACTTATTAGCTAGCCGGTTAGCTTTTATAACTCGCTTGAAATTGACAACCTAGCTATGTTTTATGACATTTTGAAGCCTCTCTGGTTCCAGTTTTACATTATAATGGAATGTTTGTCACTTGAATGAATTTATAAGACTGCCTTCTTCATGAAGGATACTGTAACATGCTGTGATGTTGCACACAACTATCACCAAAATAAGGTATTATAAAAGGCAGTTTTTAAATTCCTTTCCGATTGGGGCAGCCTTGATGTCGGGAGTATGCTCAACTTAAGCAGCTGCCTTGTGATAGGAAAACAGTGTATTTACTCCTGCATTGCTTTGAACTATTTGCTTTGCTGCTGTTTGATGGATCATAATAGGATATCGGAAATAGCATTTTCCGATCAACCAAGATGGCATGGCAGGGAACAGAGAGCGAGATACGTTTTGGAGGCAGAAACCTTCATAAGAAGATGGCAAAAGTTCAAGATAAGGAGAGATGCTGTGAGACTACCTGCTGTGCTGAGGCTGATATAGTGAAATAAACCAATTAGGATGACGTATGCTTTTAATAACAAAAGTCCGCATCACGGCCTGATATCCTTGGAGTATGTGAGACAAGCAGAGGAGAAAGCAGTGGGAGAGAGGCAGGCTACAAGGGAGAGGGTGCGAGAGTGCATCGGCTTTGGACAATATTGACACTTAAGTAATCAGACAAGAATGCAAATCCCACCAAAATGTGTCTAAAGTATATGTAGTATACTGTATAGTATATTTATATAACAAAATATAGACAATTATAGTCAATTCATTTAACTAATCTAACTAAAAATGAGTCATGTCTGCGGGATGGGATATTTTCACTGCAACATACTTTTATTGATATAAACAATAATGTTACATCAAGACCTCCAGCACCATTTAATTTCCCACGTCAAAACAAGACGCCCAGTAGCACACAAGAGAAAAATCTGTATCTGCCAAGAAGCTGTATTTATTTCAGCGCATCCCTAAAAGAGCAGAGATCATCTAGAGGAGAGGCGGACACAGATGCATACAATCAAAACCTCCCCAGCAGGGTGGGAGCGAGATGGGGGGCTAACTGCCTTCTCCAGAGAGGAGTATAGGAGAAAGAATGGAGTGGGCATCATGAGGAGAAGGAATGAGTTGGAGAGGAATTGACAGGGCATGTAAAAGCAAAAAACCCTGCTCTCTAATACAACCACCAGCCAGTGTTGTGCTGGAACGCGTTCATTGAACGATAGTTCATGAACTCATTCATATTTTGGGCAAACGTGAACTGAACGTACTGTATTACTGCCTGATGAACGTTCCTGTGTACTCGTTCATTCTGGTGTCTGAACGGCACGCTCTCTCAGTTTAACTTCGTTCAATAGGGTGCCAGATTTCTATAGAACCTTCCACGCTAAACCCGTCTATAACACATCGTAAACAGGCCTTAATATGTAGCGGAAAAAACATGCTATATGGCAACACCAGCCACCAGTGTCGCACCGCCGAGTCATCAAAACAAAAAGCAACATGGAGGTGACAGCAGCATGTAGGCGACAAAGCAGCAAGGACGTGTCGTATGATCATTTAAACAAGTTTTATGACAAGGTCGGTGAGGATGGGAAAAATTTTCAAAAAGAAAATTTCAGTCACATGTTCAGCTCGCAGCAACATATAGAAAAAAGGACTATGAACTAGTTCATTTTTGGAATTGTGAACTTAGTTCAAAATTTTTAAGTATGAACTATGAACTGAACTAGTTCATTTTAAAATTTGTGAGCTGAAGTTTGAACTAGTTCATGTAAAGTGAACTTTCCCATCACTGCCACCAGCCTCCCGCTGCCCTTTCCAAAGTGAACAATGTCCACAGAGGTTACTGCCCTGATACTGATATTTATTGTCCAAAACTCTCAGACACACAATCTCCCAGCGTGGGAAAGAAACCGAGTTAAATGTCTTCACATTATAGAGTGTGGGATTAGCTGCAGTCACGGTGCAGATTGAGGGGAATGTGGCCAATTAGGATGCGTTTTGTTTTTGTCTCTCTATTCCCGTGACAGACGATTTTCTCAGGGCTCTGTCTAAATGCCACCTCTTACAGCCACAACAATCTCCATCACTCACTGGGAAGTACTTTAGCAATCAGTTAAAGGCAAAGATCAGTACTGTAAGTACTGATAAAAAGTGAAACGCAATACACAATAATAATAAAAAAGAGACTTTACAAAAACATTGGGAATAGTCCATGTATGCGTTAAAATAACAGTTCAGGTGACAGGTTCAAAAAGCTATTTAATTGGCTGCTTTATCCTGAGGTATAGCAGATTTGAAATAGGACACATGGAAGAACTATGACAGTATTAAGTGGAGTTAATGATCTCATAATCTGTGCCGCTTCAGATTATTATTTATATAAATGACGATATTTTATGTCTGGTTGAGTTCAGAACAAAACACACACGCACACAAACACACACACAAAGTGATGTGATGTAATGGCGTTGTATGAATTACTGATGTATGAAGAAAGGGACCATATGTTCCAGTACTGCAGGCAGTGGTTAATCTGTTATTCATGACAGATCAATAGGTGTGTACGCCCAGATGCTCCCAGTGTTGGGTTTACACCAAACTGGAAAAGGAAGTGTGATAAAAATTACGTGAGCACTCAGCTTGTTGTTTATACCGGGCGCCTAATGGGAATGGAACGCCGACGAAGGCCCCTGGACCGGACAAGAGCCTTGCTTCCTGCATGGGACTGTATGGTGGCCAACGCTGATACTGTAGCCAAATACTGTTTTGCCCAAAAAGCCTATTCCCCACTGATAGGCCGTAGAAAACACACGTCTCTATATAACAAATGACACTTCTCTGAATTGTTTCATTGAAATGAAATGAAATGGAGGTTGACATGTTTTATACAGTTCTTTTAGGACATCATTGATCTCAATACATCAAACCACTATGTAGAGGGGCTGGTTAAACCTTTTGAATTTCATTGAAACGAATAAAAATCCCATCTGATTTAGATTGAGGCTAATTAGTGCTATTTTCAATTGGAAAACTACATTTTAAAGGAGACAGGACATTTATAATCTATATGGAAACTATATATTTATCTGTGTGCGATGGCAGCCAATGTAAACAAGCTAATCTGCTAACGTGGGGTGGGATGCCAAATGGTAGGTGGACTATGCTCAGCGTTTTGTGTAAACCCGATTTAAGCTTCAAATTCCCTTCCCTCTGCCAATGTTAAAACAAAAAGGGAAAATATTGACATTTTTTAACAGGGGACCTTCAAGAATGGCAAAAACTCAAAAGTAACATTTTACATCACGAGCCAATAAGAAAGGGTAAAAGGGTTAAAAAAATAAAGACACGAGTTGGAAACAAGGCTCTTTCCAGGCAGCACTGGGGAAATCTTTGCCAGTTTGTTCTGTAGGACAGCACTCCAGGTCTTCACTGTCATGCTGTGCCATAACTAAGTCTATTTGGTTCCAGAAACAGTAGGTGGAGGGTCTCTGATAGTCAAGGAGTTGCTATGCATGCATTACTCGTCTTTCTCAAGGGTAACACCGCAACTCCAAATTAATTTCTCATGTCCTGGCACGCCTACCTAAATATGTTTCATTAGAAGAGATACTGGAAAATAGCCAGAGACAGAGAGAAAGAGAACAATTAAAAGGGGAAGGATGGGGGTTATACAAATCACCTGAATGCTGTGTATAATTCTTTATTTTTGACAACGTGCTACGCCCCCAACAAATAAGACCCTAATGTTGACAGTAGTTGAGTGATGGCTCTATGTGCAGAAAATGTCAACATGTCATGTGAGACAACAAAAAAAAACTTGTCTACATAATTCACACATGACCATTCAATGATCAATCACAGCCTGCCTGCGGAGGCGCTGACCTCCTAGGAGAGATCACCCCTGCTGAGATAGATGCGTGTTTACGGCAGGAATTACCTCGAAGTGGACCTAAACCACGGCAGGAAAATAACTGTGCTTTTGGTCAGCTCAGGTCCAGCTGCAGTGAGTGATGGCCCAGAGAGATACGGCTAGCATCCAGCACGGAGCCAGGGCTGTGACTGCACAGGGAAACAGGCGAGTGATCTGGGCGTGCCGCTGTTTGAGATAAAGCGAGGCAACTGAGAGAGGAGGGGAGGAGAAGAATAAAGAAGGAAGAGAGCAAAGAGGGAGCTGAGAGATCTGGGGGTCTGGCTCAGAGGCAGCACCTGCTGAGCAGCCAGCAAACCGGGGGGGGGGGATGAATACCCGATGAACAGATCAAGAGAGCAGGCGCAGGAGGAGAGCAGAGGCGAGGTAGGAGCCGACCGGTCCCGTCGAGGCAGAACGCGGGATGAGGAGGACGAAAGCTGTGGAGCTTTGAGAGAGGAAGGGCAGCAGGGTGAAAGCAAAGGGGAAAAGGGACGCAGGAGAGCCCCGTGTGGCCAACTGTGACTCACTGATAAAGAACCTATGGCCTTCCGGTCCATCAGGAGGACGTACATGAAAAGACAGGGAGGAGGGAAGGATAAAAAGACACGGGGGGAAAAGAAAAGGCTTGGCACTTACTTGATGAAAGGATAAGGGAAAAAAGCAGGAGGAGAGAAAGAGTAGGAGAAGTAGGAGCATTTTGTAGGAGCATTTTGTGAGCAAGTTAGCTACAGCATCAGCGAGTGTGTGTGTCTGAAAGAATGACTTATACATCATTCAAAGTGGGTGTGTTAAAGATACTTGTTCTGTCGTGTGCAAGTGTGCAATTAAGAGAAGAAATAATGAAAACTATGCAAATGAGTGAAAGTCTGTGCATGTGTGTGTGCAATCACTGACACAGCTGAGGTGGCCAGGTGGGTGCAGACCAGCTGTACTCTGGCCTGACACTAATCCTTATTTCAGGCTCTCACTGCTTCACCTCCAGCAGATACCTGCTATAGCATCTACTGTTGTCCCCGCGTGCACTGTCTGATCTGAACGTGTGCGCACACACACACACACACACACACAGATGAAAATTCATCATCTGTGCAGAAGAATGCGCACCCTCAGATAATCTCAAATCACCAAAGGAATTAGTTGTTTTATTTGCACCGTAATCCGTTACAAAAGAGAAATTGTGCCTAGCCAATGTGTGAAAACCAGGGATTTTTTCCCTTCTTTTCACAAAGAGAATCCAATCACTTGATGAAATGATGAGCTTGGAGATTTTCAGAATAATCCTCCAATATAAATATGAATAAGAATTAGTGAGCTTAGCTGTTAAAGCGTGTGATGTGGTTTGGACTAGCTTGTCACTCTCCAGCTACACCCCTATCGTTTTAACTAACAAAGGCTCTATCTGACCGAAGTTGGGCTTGCAGCAGACCCACTTTGACAAAGCTTCCCTTTTCATGGAGGTTGTGTGGCCTACATAACCATCCTGTTCATCAGAATCCTTAGCTTTCTATATAAGAGACGCAGCGTAGGTGGTGCAGGGAGGGTGGCTTTAAATGGATTGGCACAGGCCATAATTGTTAGTCTAGTAAATCACGTCCGCCTACATGGACCCTTGTGGAAATAACACATTGTTTTCGAACGGTGCACTGAGATTGCTTCTGTAAGGGCGAGCTTAAAGTAGCAGGTCACATTAAAACTGAACACATATTGCAAGCTGGCAGGTCAAAAGACCTTAGTATTTTTATTTTTTTGTCGTAGTATTTATACCTGGTTTGGTCATTTTGTAAGACGAGACCCACAAAGTGTCTGGTTTGTTCCTGGAGACTTGTTGATACGAGTGGACACTAAAAAGGTGGATTATCTTTTTTTGACATGCTGTCAAAAGGTTAATGGAGAAGATACATATAATTTGTAATTTAATGTTATAGCTGGTCACTTTTTGAAATTAACCTTATGTTCTCCACCATAACCTGGCCACTTCAATTGTACTCCAATTCCACATTGCATACTGTAATAGTCTAATATTTTTTACATTTTATTTCTACTAATAGAAATAAAATGTGTGTGTTTTTTCTTATGGCCTAAATTGTAAATCAATAGGCTATTGAGCCTACACAACCTTTCTTTAATAATCAATTAAAATTGACATCCCTAGTATGTATACAAATGCATATTCAGATGTTTCATGCATATAAACACACGTACACAAAATGTCGCTCTGGTGTCGCTTAGTGTAATAGTGGGAATGACAACAAGTAGGTTGGCTATTACTTGGCTGGATTATTCTTTTTAAGTAAAGCACGTGGTACAAAATATGCTATATGAATAACGTCGGACTGATGCGACGTTGAGCATCACCAATTTTAATAGTGTGATCACGTAATTTATGCCATGATGCTGAATATACAGAATAGACAGTACATACAGTACAAATAAAACACATTCAACTATAAAACATTGTGCTTATGGTGATTTAAGAGTTTATGGGAAAGAAAACACCTTGTGTGTGTAAAGAATACAGAATCATGAGTTGTGCCCTGGCTGATCAATAGAGTAACAATTGTCTAACCCCGATCAATGACCGAGCTGAGCAAGTGTGAACGCACACGCACAAGCATCTCAGGATATTTTTACTAAGGCATGCTCAGGGACACATAACCATACGGAGGACGGTATAGTGTGTCTACAGTGAAACCTGTTCAGACACTGACAGTAACGGACATTACATATAAGATCTGTCACACCGCCTATGTCATACTCACACGCCCACATGCAATCACACGTACAGTAAATGCCCTGTCTCTCCTTCATACATGGCTGTATCAGAGTCACAGTGTTATAGTGTTACATTTGCCAAAGTCTCTCTTGAGAATTGTCAATTTGCCCACCACCAAACACAAAGTCCTTTTTCTCTTGCCATTAAAGAGCACCAGTTGGCCCTGACCAGTGATCCCGGGCCAATTACCGACACTTGATTGGTGTGTGAGGCAGACGGAGAAACGCACAAATCACAGAAAAAACTAAAACAAATCATGCTATAAAGAGACATTCAAGGACACACTATTCGCACAGAGAGGGGTAACACACCAAAGAGAGGGAGATGAAAGCAGCACACAAGGATTTAGGGAGAAAACTAAAACCAGCAGTGAGAGAAGAGCAGTGAAGTGAAATGAAGCCAAAGATATGAGGAGGAAAGATGATAAAAGGCTAGAATAGAAAACTTTAGTGTTCACGCACACACACTCTTCCTCTTGTTCGGGGTTTTCATTAGTTCATGGTGTCTTGAATTAGAGGGAGGAATAGGTATTGATTGCAGTAATTTCCTCACCAAATGAAGCAGCACAAATTATAATACCCTAATTAGTATTAGACTAAAGGCCTCCTAGCAGTCTGTTAGGAGGGCGCTCATTACTAAACACACATATATACATATAAACCTAAAATAGAACAACCACACCCCCCCACCACCCCCACCCTGGTCTGCTCAATGTATGCTGAAGTCAGGGCTGAGCAGGAGCGGTTGGTGGCAGTCTGGCTTGGCCGGGCGTGACGCAGCGTGAAGAGCAAATCAGCACGCTGTGTAGGTAGAGAATGGAGGGAAAAGGAAACGCCAGACATTGTAAGCATAAAAGATAGAGAGAGACAAGTGGCTGTAATTTTATTCTAATTTTCAAGGCTCAACTGTTGCCGTGTTGTTTTGGAATGAAGAGAGTGTCTAAGATCACATGCACACTATAGAGACCCACAAATGAGGCCTGATGGACAGGCTCAGGGTGACCACGCTCGTCGGGAGAAAACAAAAATACCCCCCTGTAGCTCCACCACCTGCCGGCAAGTCGGCCTACCTTTGAAATAATTGAAGTGTGGGTGAGTGCACACACATACACAAGCATACACATATAGACACTCGGGAGTCGGGAACAACATACATATCTTTACAGCGCGCATATATATATACATATATACACACACACACACACACACATACATACATACAAACATACACACGGTATACATATATCTTCAAATAAGCCTGCATGTGCGCCTAAAGAGAAAACAAACGGTGTAGTGGCCGCAGTGAGACTCAGTGAGACTTCCCATTAACCTTGTAGGTAATTCCCTCTGTGATAACACCCTTAACATTAAGCATAATCATTTCTGCTCAATGAAAGACTATAAAGAAAAGTAAATACTAGATCAGTGGGAAGCCCATCAGGCGAGAGGCGGGGGGCGGGGGGGGTCTGACCCTGAGGTTTAGTATTGGACTTTGGCAGCAGTGAAAGACAGAAGGTAGATTAAGAGAACTTGATCCAATGAGGCAGTGTAATGATGCACTGATGAACGGCAGCTAATAGGGCCTTCAATGCCTTGGAAAGTGCAAGAAACACTAAGCGATATTACACAAGGAGACGGGACTCTCCAAGCTGCTTGTCATTCATTTGAGACAGCAGCCAGTGGAGTTGGAAGATGGAGGTGGGAATAGGGGAGGATCCTGTCTGATCAATAAGATGGAAGCAGAGTCCGTGTGGACATAAATGAATAAATAGAGGACCCGAAGCAGAGGTCCACACAATAGACCTGGTTCTTTCTGCAAAAGTGGTTGGTACCCTTTAACTACGAAAGGTAGAAGTCCACAGATCATCCACCCACATCGGTGTACATGTCTGCTCCCATTTTCAACGGTATGCAAGCACCTCACGACTACAGTGTACTGACTGCACCGGAGAGTGAAAGGTCTGAAATCATACACTTGCATCACACAGCACAGTGGAGTAAATCAGATCAATTAAAAACTTCAATGCAAAGTTCGCACTCACCATCAGCATAATGACAGGGAAAGAAATCACAGAAAATGGTAATAAACTGTTAATAGTGAAAATGTCACAACTCAGTTTTACAGTTTAAAGTCTTGTTCATGACTTGTACTGCGCTAAAACGGGTACTGCTCTACCAATTGACTGTCATAGTCAATTGATGTGTGGAGGTACACACAACTTTCCAATAAATTCCTTATAGTTTTATTGCTCGTCTGTACAGCTTGCAAAATTGCAAAAGCATACACATATCTCTGGACAGAGCCGCCAAGTTTCACCAAAGTTTGGAGTGAGATTACGTGTTTTGGGGGAGGAGCGACCCAAAATTTTGCGGGTTTTGGCAGCCCCTCTAACCCCCCCCCCCCCCCCCACCTTAAAAACCAGTTTCCTGCAATTTTACATATTGTTCATAACAGCACACGGAGAAATGAAAACAATTGGAAAATCTGATTCTCCCGACATCTATAAAACAGAAATGCAATGTTTAATTTATGCGTAACTTTTGCCTGGGCATAAAAACATAATTGAAACATTAAATTACTAACATTGAGACTTTAAGGATTACAGAGATGTTTGAATGATAAAAATCTGTGTAGAATTATGCATGTGGTCCTACTAAATAAAGTGACCCACAGTCTCTACAAAAGCTAGCTACCAACTATAACGTTACTTAAATCCCCTTAACATTACTAGCTCACAGTATCACAAGTGATGTCGTTTAGTTACATTTCATTCTAGGATAATAAAAACATGATTCAAAATATAGCCGCAAGCGGCGATCATCGGGGTCCGTACAGTACAGCAGGCGTTCACCAACCCGTTGAATATGACATG
>JAOEHI010000617.1:0-13557 GCA_025447815.1 Percopsis transmontana
AAACAATGACCGACAGCACCTAAGGCTGTCGGGGAACTTAAATAGAACTAATACTAATTAAAATCTAATGCACCTGTAGGTGCCCAGCAGGTGCGATCGTGACATTAATCTGTAACGCTTGATGACTTCTTGATCCCTAAATTTACATTTTTTGTGGTGAAAATCCTCTCAGCACGTCTCCTTGGCCTGTGTCAAAAGGCGTAGGTTTGGGTAGGGATGGTATGTCTCTATAAATTAATTATATAAATAATTGATATAAATGAAATGCAATTCCTTATGAATAAAAAATCCAAAGCAAATACTAAAGTTTTTTGTGATGGATGATCCTTATGCCTATAAATAGGGTGGTGCCCTGATTAATTATGAATTATGAAAAATATTTTTTATAAATGAAAATAATTAACATAAGACATATTCATATCCACATGTAAAGGTATCATCCCCTGACATCATCATCCTGACATTGAGGATGAGATATTCAATTTTGGTCGCTGTTTTGAATTATATTATATTATATATTATATTATATTATATTTGAGTATATTTTTATTTTCTACTTACGGTGCTGTATATCAGTAAGAATAATACATCAAATTGTCATTAAGTCCATTAATGTTTGCTGGCCGGAAGTTGCTCCGAGTAGCAGAGTGATAGCAGAAAAAGCAAGTGGGGTCCACTCCGAATAGTACTGTAGCACGCGGCTGTGATGGGTGCATCCTTTCAGCTTGCATCACTTCTCTCAGCCACTTCTCTCAGTCACTCAGCCAGGACACACAGATACACACTGTTCTTTTTCACAACACACACACACATACATACACTATCTGTTCAGCTGTCCAGTATCAAAATCTCTGTCCCCTGATGCTCTGGGCCTCTGCCAGCCTACTCGCACGCATCTAAATACAGAATTAAATGTCTATTATGAGTTTGTATGACAAAAACTTTAAACACACAATACAGTATGCTACCTTGCCCACCAACTGTGAAAGTGTAGTGCATAAAGTTGACTTGGGTACTTGGGTCTGACAATCAAATGTGCAGATTCAAGAAAAAAAAGCTTTAAACCTTGTGTAGATCCCAGTGCACAACATTGTATATGTGTATTGACGGACTTCAAGGACATCCAGCCAGTTGAACCCAGTAGACCCAGTTGTCTCAGAGACAGAAAGTGGTTGATTCATCACTGCTTTGAAGTGTTCCTCATTCGAAGCATGTGAAGAGATAAAAGCGACCCTGAGCTGGAGCGGAGATTGTCAAGCTGGCGATGTTGTGGGGAGTTATGATAGAGACATCATCTGACAGATTACTAGTTTCTTCTGCTCTTCTAGACTGTCTCTGTTTGCACTGTGTCTGTTCCACATGTCTGACTTCCACAGTGTATTTCACTTTGTCACTTTGTTTCTGTTGACTTTACTTGTGTCCTTTGTCTGTATAAAGTTAACTTTCCAGTTATATCTGGTTATATCAGTCATTTCAAAACCAAACAGCTTATGGACTTACTTAGTTCTGCTTATCTTCTCTAGAGGACCAATTGCTGATACTACTATCAAAACTCTGAATGGAAAGTCTTTCATAAATTTGCAGTATAGACTGAAACGATTAACATGACGTTTCTTTACAGGAAAAAGTAGAAGATTGTTGTCTTAATGCTCAATGAGACCCATTTCATAGAGCTAACTGGTGCTGTGTGCTACAGTGAAACATCACACAGCTGTTCCCTGCCATACTGGCAATTTCTGGGACAAGATCTGCAACCATCTGTGTCTGAATATGACGTGTGTGTGTGTGTGTGTCTGTGTGTTTTAGACAGCATGGAACAAAACCTGCAACACCAATAATAATCTGCTATCCTCCCGCCCACATGCCACCCACCCCTTGTTGGCTTACGTAACAACTTTGGCGCCTTTTAAACATTAAAATAAAATGCCAGTGCCAAATAAAGAGGGACCTAGCTTGCGTTTAGATACAGCATCTGGTCACGTTTAAGCCATTGAGTAATAACTGGAGGTGCTCCCTCTTCCCGTTTAGGCTCGCTGGTGTACTACACCACTGGCCAGCAGCCGTCCACATACCCAATGCACCCCAGCTTCAAACCTGTCACTCACGTACACATGTGACTTGTTAGTAGTGGGGATATATACACTATTGTTCATAGGTTTTAGAACACCCCTATTTTTAGAGTTTATATTCAAATTGAAGCAATTCAAGTCCAGTGAATAAGCTGAAATGCCACAAAGGTAAGCAGTAAACTGCCAGAGATTAAAAAATGAGTTTAGGTTTCCAAAGACTAAAAAATATTGTACATTTCAGAGTTATTTAAAAAGGCATTTTTCAGGAAAATGAAAGCCATGTTGTCAAGCCAAGAGGTCTGACAGACTCAAAGCCACAACAGGACCAGATTCTGAACCAGGTTTCTGAGAGTCAACAGCTTGCATGATAGGTGGCTCACAGGACAACAGCTTCAAGCACAGCTTAACACTGGTCGAAGTAAGCAAGTCTCAGTTTCATCTGTGAAGAGAAGACTTCGACCTGCATGTTTGACAGGTCGAGTGGCCGTAAGAAAGCCATTGCCAAAATGGCAAAATAAGAAAAAGAAGCTTGCCTGGTCAATGAAGCACCACCAGTGGACTACTGAGTGCTGGAAGAAGGTCCTATGGACCAATGAATCAAAATCTTCGGTTCATCAAGCAGGTTTTTGTACACCGTCAAGTAGGAGAAATTATGATTCCTCTTTGTTTAACACCTACTGTCAAACATGGAGGAGGAAGCTTGTTGGTCTGGGGCTCTTTTGCTGGATCCAGAGTCGGCAACTTGCACAGTGAGTGAGAGTGAGTGGCACCCTGAACCAAAACTGCTATCTCAGCATTTTGCAGGGCCATGCAATAGCCTCTGGTATACGCCTATAGATGGTCAGGAATTCATCCTACAGCAAGATAATGAAACAAAAAAAACTCCAGGCTATGTAGGAACTACCCCATGAAAATCATGAAAAACTAAAAATAGAGGTGTTCTAAAACAGATAGTGTATGTTGTGGATTTGGGCACATGTAATGTGTAATGTACAGATTTTTGCTGGCCACGTCAGTCTACACCAGCCGGGGTGGTGTCGTCCCGGACTATATGGAGATATTATATTATCCTATCTTTAATCAAGAGTGAGGACTTTCAATTTGAGAGCAGTATTAACTAATTTCAAGTTCAGACTGTGTAATGTTCTCTCTAAAAAACCTGCCCTTTCTCTCAAATAGTACTTGCTTGCTTTCAAATTTGCTGCTCTCGTTCTCAAAGAGCCATTGCTCCCATTCAAATGTGCTCATTCTCAAGGATTGTTTGTCTACACTTAGTAGAATTACTCACGCGAGTATATCTAACGGATTTCTGTGCTCTCTCTCAGATTGTAGTGAAATGATCCTATAAAAATTGCGTCACTTTCTCATTGGGTGCGTTAGCTTTACCTACTGTTTAAGTGGGTTCAGTCGCGGATAGCTGGGCCCGGATTCACAAACATTTTAAGATAAAACAAAAGCAAAAGCAAAATCCCATGTGGAAAATTCGGAAGTTCTTAAGAAAGTGTGTAAATGTAATTTCCAATATTTGCTAAAGAACTTATTTAATTGCTTAAGAACTTTGCAAATATCTCCATATGACTACCAGTGGCTCGTGAGTACGCGGTAGACTTCCCGACCCACAAGTAAGCAGTGGACTTCCGGACTCTAGCCACCTCTAGCAGCTGGAACGAGCCAGCTCTGTGCACCGCCTTCTGGATGGAGCTAATCACCAGACCACATATCCTTAAGTTTAGGGCTTTCAGAGCTTCATAGTCCTTTAAGGCACCTGCCTCCATATCTAGTCCCCTTCTTCATGTGTGCTGTTTGTCGTGTCCCTCAGATGATCCTCTCAGCTAGGTGTTCTGCAGCATTTGTACCTCTAACGTGGCTAGCCTCCCTAAAATGTCACCCTCTCCTTCCTCAGCGAAGGCCACTCAGGTGCTGCACTTTGGCATCTTGTTGCTTCTTCAATGAGGTGTTACTGTGACTAAGTCACAGCCAGCGATTTGAGATCGAGCTGTTCCTGGTTTGATGGCACATGTGTACAATTTTTTGGCTTTAACTGGTAACCCTCTGGTGGCACTTTTGGGAATGGGGATGCATCCTTATCAGGTGTTGGTGGTGGATGCTGATACGATAGGATTCTGCCAACTACCTTACCAAAGATGGAGTCCACGAGTAGAGTCATCAAGTACATCAGATGCACCTTGGCTGTGTGCGTCACCTAATGGGCTGGGAGGACCCACTTGAGAGATAATCATTTGGCTTGGTTGAAATAAAATGCCCAAATTCACTAAGCTACATTGACTGCAGGTACCTCAGAGTTGACCATGGCATATACAAATCGAAGGAAAGCCATCTATATTATTGACAAGTCAGGGGCAGTTTCTTATTACAGGTATGGAATTGTGACGACATGTTTGTGCAGCACATTTACAGAGACACTTCTGTGTTAAGCTCCCTGAAACAGAGGTGTAATGTGTGGTTTCTTTTATACCTATCTGCCAAAATACCTCTATGCACAAGTAACTGAAGAGTGCTGACGAAATTAATTTATGCATGATTTTACAAACATGTAATTTTATT
Source organism: Percopsis transmontana (assembly GCA_025447815.1). NCBI lineage: Eukaryota > Metazoa > Chordata > Actinopteri > Percopsiformes > Percopsidae > Percopsis > Percopsis transmontana. The sequence goes on from JAOEHI010000617.1 coordinate 4,635, forward strand.
TTGTCAGATCATCTGAATAAATTATTTGTTGCACAATTTGTTTCACAAAATGATTGGTCAGGTGATTATACAGTAATGAAAAACATGTATAAATATTCCATTCTATTTCTGCCTGTCCAATTCTGCTTCTACAGCGTTAGCAATTGCTTGCCCATACTTTAACTAAGGGCCCGTTTTGGTAGTTGACCAAGAGACAGGCTACTGTGTAAAGTTGATTGATGCTGCCTGTGAGTAAAAGAGGGATTACTGTACTGAATATCTTGTGCTCCTTCACCCTTTGAATGAGTCGCTCAACATGGACTGTTTTCCTGATTTCTGGCCCAGACAATTATGCTCTCTTTGACAGGAAGGTAGGTATGTGGACTTTCCAGGGTACACTGGTTTTAGAAGAAACACAATACTAGACCTGACCAGGCTTTAGAATATCTCTTTCACTGATTGCACCTTCATAGAGAGATGACACAAAGGTTACAGCAATGTGATGGGCCATCCCAATCAACCCTTTCAAAGTGCAGTGAGATTTGTAGGTAGAGAATACCTCGCTCTGAAGGAGAAGGGAGTTTAGTGTTTGGCAACGCAGTTCAGTACAATGCAAAATCACTTTGAATCAGAGTAATCCTGAAAAATATCTGGCATATAAACTTTGACAATCTCGTCATCCAACCAAAATGGCCACATCTCCAAGTGCAATATAAAGAAAGTTAGCCCATGTGTTGATGATGCGTCCGGCTTGAGTTGGAGGCTCGATCACTTTGGAAATGTCGGCTACACACTCTTGTCTGGTTTGTAACTGTAAAATTGTCTCGTCGTATATCAACTACCCACCTCTTCTGTATTTCCTTATCTTTGGGAAATGTGTGGAATCTGAGAAAAGGGTTAAATTTAGCAGATGCTGTACACTGCGGCACACAGCAATGGTGGCTAGAAGTGCTGTCCTCCCATCTTTGAAATGATGCTTTCATACATGTTTACATGTCATTATAATATTAAGTAAACATAAATACATACTGTATATCTATATAAAGCAAACAAGCATCCACAATATTAGCTGTGGCTATTTTGGTGACTAGCGTTCCTGTAGTAGCATAACACTACGATAGGTGGAAGTAACCTGGGATTTCACCGGAAATGCGTAATGCAACGCCATGCATAGAGCCTATAACTAGTGGTTAACTGGTTCAACTGTTAACGTATATAAAAACATAATATGTCATACCTGGGGAAAGAGAATACTATAACACATAGTGATAATACGTTGTGTACTTCTAGTTAGATCAAAGTATATTAAATATACATTTTAAAACACAAGGAAATCTCTTTTTCTTGTGTCTCTGGATGCATGTGTATGGCAGAGACCTTAGAAGAAAAGGCATATGTTTACAAAATTGTGAATAATACAGTTTCACTTCATACCTTAAGCAAATATATTTCCAGAATTGTTACAAAATTATCTTTAGGATCTAAACATGACACCCTTTTGTTGAGGTACATTATTTTAAACACACAATTTCAAATCATGGACATGGATTTCCAACACTGGTTTGTGGCCATGTAAGAATTGAAACATGGTAGAGATGTCACAGAAATGTTTTCCACATTTCAAAGTAATAAAATAGAGAGACAGTACAGTCTTTGACATTGATTGTACCTTGTACCCATAGCAAAAAAGTAACCTTTTTCTGCTGGGGTACCACTTGGGCAAACCACACTCATAACTGCAGTACACTCTAATACTAGAATTGGTAGTAACAATAGTCACAATTTATTAAGTTTAGTTATGATTATGATTACATAGGTTGCGTAGCATAGCAATTTATTATTTATTTATATTTTTTAGATCGATATATTGGGGGCACATTTTGAGCATATTTCAATATTGGGGGGGATATGTCACCCAAATAAAAAAACGTCTACAACTACATCACGACAATGTTTATTGCCTCGCTGGTCACACAGAGATAATCAAACGACTGTTAACTATACGAGTCCAGCATCAGCTGAAGTAACGTTAGGCCTAACCTACAAGATGAAAACTTAGGCTATACGTTGTCTGTCTCCAACATCTGTGGATGTGTTACTAAAAATAGATAAAGTTTGCACAAATTCCTTTTTGAAAATGGCTTTAGAGTTGCAATTCCGACCCGCGGTCCCCCTCTGTCCGACCCAATCCGTACCTGCAAATTACACAGTAGGATATTTTTCACACGTTTCCTCAAAATCCTGTACTGGTACCTGAAACCGTGCAGGACTCTGGTTTGATATTCATTACCAGTCTCATTACTTTGTAGAAGCTTTAAAGGTGATGTATTAAAATCTCTGTTTTAATCATTTGAATAATACTAGTATTCAAGTGATAATATTGCACACGCAAACAGAAAACATCCACAATTTTATAATAAGCTTATATGGATCAATAGTTTCCCTGTTAACAGGTACTGACAAACCTGCACCCACTTTTTCCAGCTGATCTCCAGAGGGGAAGCGGATCACACCGCTCCTAATTACATTCATCTGCCTACTCAACTTGTACACAACATCACACACTGTGGAGCAGAGTATGTCAAAGACCTCTGATACAACCCTGTAGGAGGTGGCACTTGCCAGCCAGTGCAAGAAAAATACTGTGTGGTTGTCAGGCAACAGCCTTTGTTTGCGCTGCCTGTAGATGTGATTGACATGTTAATCCTACATATTCCCCCTAGCCCATGCCTATTTAATGTATGTTAATATTTCCTCCCCCCACACCCCTGAATGGCTCAATCAATGCCAGCAATGGGGGGCAAGGAGGTTATGGTTAGGATTAAATATTCCACCGCCACCGTATTTTGCGTCAACTTTGATATTTTGCATATCTTTATCTAACCTCAACTGTCACAGCTCCCCTTTTTTTCAGATACAAATGAGGGCACAGGGGCAGTTTTTTTATGCAGTTGCCAAGGCAGGTGAAACTGTACTGTACTTTGAGTATTTTAGCTAAACTAATTACATAATAAGGCCCTTTTGTAAAAGTTTGTGTTGTTTGTGTTTTATTAAAATCTATTTCAGACATTAGTAGTCCACATTCATTCTTATATTTACATCCAGCATCTAGTCACTAAAGGATTACTAAGCTGATTCTTGCTATAGGATATTTTGGAGTGTCAGGGGTTCAGCCTAGTCTATCGGTCTCTCGCTCTTGCTCGCTCTCTCCCTCACGCTCGCTTCCTCTCTCTCTCTCTCTCTCTCTCTGGGAGACAATTCCTGGGTCCTCGTGCGCAGCCTCCCTGATTGCAGGTGCTGTTCCTGGTGTGCGGAGACGCCCAGCTGTGATCGGTTTCCAATCTGCCGGTCCACTACTCGACGCACACAGAGGTTCAACTCCAGAGTATTAACTACACGTTAAACGTTAATTGTCTCCCGCTATTAAACGTTGCTTTGTATACGCTTGCGTATTTCCATAACCCTGTTCTCCGTTGTCCACTAAGTAGCCCTTCCCCGACCGTTGGCGTTTTCCTCTCTCCCGTGTCTTCCCGGATCCTCGTCTCTCCACGGCCACGCTGCTCACCCCCGACTCCACACTGCCCCTCCCGGTACCTGTAGGAGTGTGGGCGTGGTTTAGCCCGGTGTGGGGGGAATGTTGGGAGGTGTGGTTCACGGGACTGAGAGACAGGTGTGGGCAATCATTAATCACCTGTCTCTCTTTTAAGCAGTGAGTAAGAACAGCTGCGAGAGAGTCGGCAAGGAGTAGCTGACAGACACGAACCCGGAAGTATTGCGACAGCTTGTCCCGCGGCCCCCCCGCCCCAATATCCAGCTTTAGAGGATGGGGCCAGCCGACGACCCACAATCATTCCTGGAAGCCTTCGAATGGCCGGCGGAGGAGCGCTGCGACTACTCCCATTGTTGACCGACGAGGCTCAGCAGGCTGCGCACGGGTTGCCATAAAAACTGCTGTGTTGGACCGAACCGGCTACAGAGAACCACTGACGGCGGCTGCGGCAGGGCTGGCAGGGGGACCAACGGACACCCCAATGCGGAATTCAGTCCGCACTGACCGCAACCTGGTCCGGGGGGCAGACCAGCTACTGCAGGGCCCAGGGGGGTGGGGCAATGATACCTCCACCAACTAACTAACTAAGCTCTGATGGATCATAGACTGCATGCAGCCCGTATCCACTATTGCCTGGTGTGTACCCCCTTGGATCCTTACCGGAACTCTGTACGTCGCTTCCAGACCGTGAGAGGTGGTTGGAGGTGCCGTCACCCGTACCACCTGGCCGACCTCCATCCGCAGACATTCTCGGCGAATGTGGCCGTGCTGCCCGCACCGCCAACACACCTGTACGGACGTTTGAGCGACTACCTGTAGGCTCGGACGTATCCCTCCTCCCTCGGGCCCCCGTGTCCGCCGCTCTTCCTGGTCCCCTCAATGCTGCGGCGTTGAGCAGGTGGGCCCACCGGCCAAGGGTACGCCCACCGGCTGAGGTACGCCCGCTTACTCGGTCCCGCTGGCCACGTGCCCCATCCGGGTGATTCCCTGGTTCAGCCGGCTCTGCTGCTGCGGACCCCTTCCGCCACTCCTGTTGCTGGTCGGCCACCTACCCGCTCCTGCCGCTGATGGCCGTGCAGCCCCGTCTGGCCATCGCCGAGCCTCTTGTCCTCTGCAGTGGCCGCTGTATCGGCCCAGTTTCCGGGTGGGGAATCGCTCCTTCCCCTGGGCGTCTCCGCTGCCATGTCGCAGCTCTGTTATCTGCGCCGCGAGTTGGAGCAGCGCCTGCATGATTGCAATGGACTGTTGCTGCGCTACCTCAGCGCGCTGGTCCTGTAGCTCCGCCACCTGCCTTATTGCCTCGACCACCTGATCCACTGTTTGGCCAAGCTCCACCATTTCTGTGTTTGTTCAAGTCCCTCTTTGGGTGCCAAATGTGGCACACACCCAACTGTCCACATGGTACTATCTGTGCTCTGCACGTTTTATTCCACTCAATAGGAACAAAACATTACTTAACACTGCCTGGAACATAGAAATAACACAGGACTTAACACTGCCTGGAACATAGAAATAACGACTGCCCTGTGGTTTACATCAGCCGGTAGTTGATGGAGAGAGAGGCCGGGTACAGCATGATAAAGCGGGAGTGCCTGGCCATCCGGTGGGCGTTCAGGGCCCTAAGTTACTACCTCCTGGGACACTCATTTGACCTCTGCTCAGACCACGCGCCCCTCCAGTGGCTCCACCGCATGAAGGACACCAACATGCAGATCACCCATTGGTATCTAGCTTTACAGTCGTTTAGGTTCAGGGCGATCTACACGGAGGCGCAGATGGTCGTGACTGACTTCCCATCTTGCCCGCAAGGATGGTGGGGTTGGCAAGGCCGGATGTAGCCCCAGCCTGAGTTGGGCGGTGAGGGTATGTGGGGGTGTGGGCGTGGTAGCCCACACCCCCACATTCCTCAGGCAAGCCCAACAGTACGCTGAACACATGTTTGCAGGCCACAAAGTTACTGTTATGTGCTGATCAAACTCACCATTATACTGATGGAAGTATAAAAAAAGTCAAAATATTCATATTTTGTGTTTTTTTGTGGAAGTGAATGAGATAGAAAGGCTGTGTTGCCAGGTGGACATGTGGAACAATCTCACATTCTCCACAAAGGGATGGAACATCATGTGGGAGTTTTGTCCTGAAAGTAGAGAACCAGCACATCTGCTTTGTCCAACATCGGTTTTCTGCCATCTGCTTAAACAAATGTTTTATATTTTCTTCCACCTAACATCATACAAAATTTAACATAGAAAAGTGATTAAATAGCGACCAACTGAGCTGATGCTACCATCTCTGAATGGTTTGATTATAGTTGCCTGTTTATATGGTAGGCTACAGTTGCCTGTCAGAGTGCTGGGTTGGTCTGTGATATAGAACTACACACAATTATGACTGGCAGAGAGTCAATTTATGGCGAACAAGGTTGTAGAGGTGTGGGCGTGGTTTAGCTCCAAACATTCCCTCCAAACATTCCCACACACAAACATGTGTGGGAATGTTTGGAGGGAATGTTTGGAGGTGTAGTTCACAGGAAATTTTAAGCAGTAGGCAAAACACAGCTCCAGCGAAGGCTGGCGGAACAAGGACCCACTGTTTAAATCCTGTGCAATGGCAGGCAGTGTGAAGTCCTGTATGACTGTTATATACTCACCTACTGTGCGTGGAGAATCTTACCTGCGGAATAAATCTGTGCGGAGCACGTTTAAACTCCTTGTGGACCGTGCTTGTATACACAAAGGTGTTGAAATATTGTTTATGTTGCGGACGGTGTGTAGCCAAGATGTATTTTAGCATTATGATGAATGTGTTAGTGCTGCTTTTTGTCGGGAAAGGGACTAGAATGCGAGAGAATAGTTTTTCTCCATTTTTTTTACCCCTGGACTCCCCTAACCATTAGCCTATGCAATTTCACCACAAATTTTACTCCAAGCTCAATTTTCAGCACCCCCAAGTAAAAATGTCTTCCCTGTACTGTATGAGTGAAAATTAGAACAGAAGGGCCTAACAGCTCTCTTCTCTCTTGGTTTAGCATGAAAACCATGTCTTCACAGAAGAGGAGTCTCTGTTTTCAGCTCAAACAGCTTCCCTCAAGATTCCTTTTTTCAGTGTGGTTCCTTGTCACAGATTTAACAGAAATACCTACCTTCCCCTCTCTCCTCTCTTTCCTTTACTCTCCCTCTGCCTGTGGGGGACAGGATGTACAGAACGGGTGGTTGACAGCATCTGATAGAGCTGTCCTAATGGGAGCCAATGATGATTGACGCATACGCAGCGCTATGACAACCCATAAAGGTCACATTAGCTCCCACCGCGACAGGACAGAAAGGTGTCAAGGAAGGGAGGAAGAGCAGGGAGAAAAAAAACATTTAACCTTTTCACCTGCCGAACATAGGCAGAAAAGAACAAGGAGAAAAAGTATGTTTGGTCCAATATTTAATAAGTCCAAAGGGGCAGGCAAACAGGAAGGCTCAGGACAAAGGTACAAAATCACAGGCAGGCTTGAGGTCGAGTAATCAGGAAACTGGGTAAGACAGGTGAACACAATAAGGGCAATTAGGGTGTGGCAAGGAAATGTCTACATTTATCTTGTATGTAAAATGTTCTAGTTGCCAGCTCGCAAGTTACGTCATTCGAATAGCATTAACTGAAAGTTGCAGATCAGTGTTTCTGTAGCAAAGAGGTTGTACAAAATGCAGTAGGCCTATTTTTTCAATTTCTTCCCTCAGTCTCCTCTATTTGTGTTTATCCCTCCCCCCTGGCTCTGAGGGAACACACCGTCGCTATTAAATTATTTTTATAAACTGGTGACATCCATTAACATGGGATGTTGACGAAAAGCCTGTCATCCCTATCATAGAATTGTCTGTCAGACATCTCTCTCTCACTCACTCACTCACTCGCGCACACACACACACACACACACACACACACACACACACACACACACACACACACACACACACACACACACACACAGTATAGTTCACCATTTGAAGAACATAGCATGTATGCAAATATACAATATGTAAAATGAATGAATGAGGCATTAGGGTTGTTATTTTGTTAAATTGTGCAACGTTGCCAGCAGTTGCCTTTTTGTCAGTTTGTTTTGTGTCGCTATGAATGTGTAAGAAAAACTCAAACCAAATTCATGGAAGCCACTTTCATAATTCAAACAGCAGTGCTAAGTGTAGGTTGGTGAGACCATCCTGATCTCACTAATAGTTTCACTCTACCGGTAACAAACAGGCTTCAGGAAACAAGGGTGGATGCAAACCCAGCATTGTTTATTAGCTCTACAACAGAACAGGTAACAATACTTCAATACTAAGTGTAGTGGGGAACGTTTCCCCAAGTGCAGGTTAGAGTGTGGTAGAGGTGAATGGAGCCTTGACTTAACTCCTCTCCTGGCCAATCTCCTTATTAGGTTAATGATATAAGACACCTTTGTTTCCCTTGTCCTCTCTCTGCTTTCTGATCTGTTCCTACTGTGGTGGTGTTTGGTGCTTGTAGCCAGGAACCTCCTTTTCCTACCGTCTTGGGACCGTTTGTTATACACTAATGGTTTTGCACTTATTGGTTCATGTTTCGCCCCTCCCTTTTGTTTGTTTTGCCCATTTAGTTTCTTAGTTTGCCCTTTGTCCAGCCTACTGCTGTTACTTTGTTAACCTGAATAGCTAAAAAAAACATAGTTATGAAACTTGTTCATCACTCTTGGCAAGTTTCACCTGATATGAGGTATTTAATGAATCAGGTCATCAGTGTTAGACTCATCGGCATGGGCAAGAAGTAGTAAATTCTCCTCTCTCAAATGTGGCACTTGACGAATTTAATGCCTGAACACCTTTCATAATATTACAGTTCAGGCTGGAACATTTTCCCCCCAATTATACTATTACTGGGTAAAATACTCCTGAACATCTGTTTGCTGTCTGGTTGTGTGTGCTGTCCAAGGGAAGAAGTAACAAGATAATCATTAAGCTTCTTTGTTTTCTGTATTGACCTTCGTGGAATGTGTTGGGCTGAAATGCCACTTTCCTCATGTCTGCACAATTTCTGTCTACAGGTCATCAAAAAAGGCCTCACTACGATTATGTACCATTGTCTCTTTAAGTGATTCAATGAGACTAATAGCCTTTGACATGTCAACAGTTTTTATGACTGAAGCATTTGTGATAGCATATTACAGTCACACACAGCTCTCTGGGCATATATACTCGGATGAGATTTCTTCTAGCACACGCAAAATAGCAGGCAACCTATGTGTAGCAGGTTGATTGGTCGCGTTGCTTTCAATCACTCTCGCTCCTTGACCAAACAGGAAGTGGCTGCATGGTATATAGGTAGGGGTTGTTCTTTTGACCCACTACTCTGTTGCCGGAACTACATTTCTGT
>JAOEHI010000618.1:0-13557 GCA_025447815.1 Percopsis transmontana
GTGGGGAATTGGTTTTTGGGCTAAGGGGCACATGTGTGTGAAAAAATTGCATCTGTGGTTCCTCTGGGGCCTCCCCCCCCCCCCCCCCCCCCCCATCCCTGATCTCTCGCAGCCACCTGGCCTTTTGATTCCAAACCAACTTTAAAGCACACTCTGTCCTGGCTCGGTATTAACCATGTTCGTACGGCAGGAGCAGGCAGGCATCCAGTGGAGATGACCTTTAACTCCTCTGTTGCTTCCTATAGACGCAGAGCCTAAGTACCTCATCGCCGTCCACCCCATTCCAGTCAATGAGGTGAAGAAACAGTGCACTGGTAAGACTCTGTTTCAGTCCCAGGATGGACATTAACCTGTAGCCAAATCCGTCCGCACCACACCGCAGTGATCTATGGTTCCCGCAGGTAAAGTGGAGCTGGAGAAGCCTCTCCACCTGGTTATCGGCTCTGTGACCCCCACCGCGGTTCTGCTATCCTGGGGTACGCTGCTGAAGACCCCTTATGACAGTAACATCATGGAGGACTGTCTAGAGGATGGGTGAGCAAACACACATACACACTTTACATGCACGCACAACCTATGAACACACGTACACGCACACCTACACACATGGAGAGGCTCACTCTCATACAAAGACATGCATGCACACATAAACACACCCCCCCTCCTCGCAGAAGAGCAGTTAGGAAAGCTGGAAGGGCTTTGGTATGACCTCTTCAGTTCACACTTCTGGTTGGCCAGACAGAGACAGACATAGGCGGGCTGTAAGAGCAGCGATACTCAAGAGAGGACCAGTGACTCATACACTTCCTAAGTACAGACTGCTTTCTGACTGTTTAGATTAGTCCCACAATAACTGAACCCCACGTAACTTAACTACGCACCCAGGTGACCCAGCTATAGCGTGCACACAGATGTTTAAGAGAGGACGTCACCCACACAACCTATGTAGGTGACACACTTTGCCTTCTCTAAATGAAATCCTCCTTGTTCTCCCCTTGTGCAGACAGCAGTTTTGGAAAAACCGCTGGAAACTTGACCTCACTCTTGACTTTAATCCCCATCCTGGTTTTAAATGTTATGCTAGTTAAAATCTGCGTCTCTGCTGGGCAACAGAAAGTAAAAGTGCTCTTTTAGCAGTAATGACAGTAGGTTTCTGTTACCGTTCAGATCGTGGTTCGATAGATTTTTGATTTATTTCCATTTATATATTTTGATTTAGGTTAGATAAGATTGTGAGACCACAATCTTATCACAAATAGATTTGCTACATCAGTCTGGAAGCGCTCAATAGGAAATTGTTCTCTGAATCAGCTGTTGGGCAAATCAGCTGAATCCAGTTGAGTTATTCATTTGATGAAGGCAGTAGGAGGCGCCTTTGTTGTGTGAATGTTTTTGTTATTTGTTGAAGGGCCAATCGAATCCTATTGGCCCCGCTTATATCCTGATCGATTTTAAATGCAGCGTTTCCAGACTGACTTGCATGTGACAAAAACTGTGGCGCTTACAAGATCATAATGTGTCACTGGGTATGGCATGTGTGCTACTCTCCAGTACCATGATGGAACAGAACCAGAGACCTTGGGAGTCAATCCCCTAATCCAAACAATGTGTTACACTATCCTTTATACAGCAGTAGTTGATACTTAACCAGTTGCTCTGTCCTGAACTCCAGACACTACACTGTGCGGTATCGTGAGCGGAACAGGAAGTGGAACTATCAAACCTGCCCCACTAAAGACACAGTCATTGACAACCTGAAGCCCAACACAGACTACCTGTTTGAGGTCCAACCCAGCTCTAAGGACGGCAGTGGATCATGGAGCAAACCAGTTGTTCACCACACCAATATCGCAGGTATGTCACCTAAATCGATCTTGCTAGTAAATATCGTGTATATATTGCATTGGTGAGGGATTTATATCTTTGAGTTTATTATTCAGGGGTCAAAGCAGGTGTTGTTTCTCATCTTGTTCTAATCATATTAAATGTTTTGCTTTAGATTTATTCCCATTAGTTCCACTGTATATGTTTATTTACTGTCTTTGTGTATTGTCTGTTCCAGAGAAGAACTTGAAGAAACCCATTCAATCACATACAGATAAGCCAGTGGTACGTGTTGGCCACATTTATTTGCAATTTCCTTGAAAGCATTGCTTTTTTAAAATTGTTTATCCTATTGTAGATTGTTAAATCTTATTTTGGGTTGAAGAGAAGTTGTTGTAAAACACGCTTTGCTAAATAAAGCTAAACATCAAGCAAACAAAAAATAGTAGGTAAACTTCTGCACAGGTGTAATTTTTCCCGTTATAAATATTTTAGGGAACAGTGTGTTTAGTACAAGCAGTAATTTAATTTAGAGACACTGTATCCAGTGGGTGTAATATAGTCTTCGGTTTGTTTGGATCATTACTTTTCCACTGCTGAATGGAAACGGCATCAGCTCTGCCAGCACTGACCAAGCTACGACTAGCTAACTTGGAAACCAGAAATGAAAAGAGATGGGGAGGAGGGGTTAGGGGGATCGGGGAGTGGGTGTGGAGGTAATGAGAGGGAGACAGAGTGGAGACTTGGAGTTGGTGACTGTGTGTTGTATCCAGGGGATCAATGTTCTCTTCTGTCTTGAAGACCACTATGGGCGGAGCCATTTTGTAATGCTGTTTCCAAAAGGGAACGTTCTTCATTCACTGCCATGATAATCTAAATCCATTAAACTTTGCCAATAGGGGTGTTGCCAGTGTATTTTTTATTTATATATGAGATATAATATCTAAGATTATGTCAGAGAGAGCACACTGTCCATCGTTGCCTTGACATTATATATTTCTTTTAAAATATGCTGGCCTATAACCAGCCAATAACTGACACCTTTAGCCGGCAGCGTCTTAGAGACCCATTTTGAAATATAAGACACCCAACTGTGTAAAGTTTAAATCATAGAACTGCATATAGTAGGTCCAACTTTTATTTATACAATACGCTGGTACTCTCAACACTGAAATCCCACTTTTATTCTAGCAGTGGAGATATACTACATATGTAAAATGCGTTGTGAGCCATCTCAAGATTTCCCTCCATGGTTGTCTTCAACGAATGTCAATGGAGCGAACGGGGTTGTTGCTTTTAGTTGTTTTATAGTTCTATGGTTGTATGACAGACCCTGACCCAACATTCGGCCCGACTAATGTTTCCCACTTCCCATAGCTTGCATTGATTTTAAGTGGAGTAAAAGGCCACTGAATTAAGTAACAGAGACACGAGAAAAACAAGGCGGAGGCTAAAACATTTGCAAATTTACAAGATGGACATGTGGCGGTGCTACTGCTGTGACTTGTTTAATTGTTAACTACTGTATAGCACACTTGAATTATAACACTTTGTCCCTTTGTCTTTGTGTCTTACCTTGGCAGAAACCCTTAGTCCCGCGGCCCTTCCCCTTCCCAAATCATGGTAAGCCGATAGAGACGCTGCTGTTTTTGGTCAAACCCACTGAACCCCGTTTAATACAGTGGCAGAATTTTTACAGGCTATAGTGATTGATCACTGCTCAGAATCGTCTGTTTCAGCCCTTTGCACTGACCCTTGCTTCAAGACTCAGCATTGGAAGAATTTTAACAAGCTCTTTGATTTATCGCTTAGCGGAGAGTACCTTGTCATATGCGGTCTTGCCTTTTAACTTGTTTATTGCAGGTATCAGCGAGAGCTGCTGTTTGTTGTTTGTCCATCCTAACATACTGTATATTCTCTAGAAATTGTAAATTCTCACACAATACATTCATACATAACTTAAATTATTTACAGATTTTATATTTTTCCGGCTTGCAGGTCATCCTAGGCGTTGATCTATAGACATAATCTCACCTTACCTTACCTTGTCCTTCTCAGTTGTGCGTAACAGGACCCAGAGCAGACCGCCCGTCTTCCGGAAAGTGGGCCCTAAGACAACTCTCGGTAATGACTTTGTGACCTATAGCTTAGGGTTAGAGTTTTCCAACTCAAAAAAAGTATTTGACCCTACCTCTGACCTTCCGATTTCTCCTTCTTTATTTTTCTTCTTAGCATTATTTCACACTAAACGTGTGTGTTTTTTCTTTGGGATATACTCTTTTTCCCAGACCTCCTAACAAACATTATATTTCTCAGCTCCAACCCACATTTCTAGACAGGATTCTCTGTCAACCCCTGGACCCACAGTGCCTCAGGTCACCAAACAGCCAATCGGTAAACAGCAAATTATGGTATTCTTTAAGGAACGCTTGTTTGGCCTGGCTATGTGTCAATGACAGTCTTATCCTGGAGTTTGTCTTGTTTGTAAAGAGCTGCATGAACAAGAAAGGCATGCAACAAGTAAGAATGTAGGCCCTCCCTGTAAAAGCTAGCAAATGGTGTCAGATCTTTGGTTCATAATGTGTCTAAGGTCTGTACGGCATTTTAAAACACACAACACATCCCTTATGAATTCTTCATATGACCTTATGGCTCTGATATGTTTATCAGTAAAACCTGCTAGATTGATACAGGATAATCCACCTTAAATATAGCTTAGGAATAGAAGTAGCTTCACTGTTATTTGTTTACCATAGCCATATGTATATGGAAGAGTGGCTTTTCACCAAAACTGATGTCAAGATGTTGGTGTCTGTCATTGATGAAGTGCGCTACAGACCAGATACCTTCATGTCTCACAAGCCTTAAATGTGTCCACTGTCTTTCTCAGCCTTCCATTGCTTGTCTTGTATTTCCTGTATTTGCCATTTCTCCACCCTTTTCACTTCATGACATACTATATTTACTATCGATTTCTAATGCTGCTCTCAATAGTGTGAAGTCTGCATGACATCATTGCATGCAACAGATATTTTCTCTACAGCAGGAAATGCCAAGATGTCTCAAGATTGTGTTTTGTATTTTATTCTGCATTATACTGTATTGTATCTTTCTCCTAACCTTATTTCTCCTAATGCTTCTTCAGAAGTTTAATCAAAGCGATATTTAACTTTTGTTAAACCCTCTTTTTTAACTTACGGGTTGATCACATAGCAAACTGAAATGAATGTGGATTAATAGGTAAGGAAGCTGTCAAGTCAGTGGTTTAACAAAAGTTCAATATCCCTTTAATCTCAAACCTAAAGAAGTGGTCAAGCCCAGATCCTTTGGTACCCCTTGACTTTACTTGTTTTCGGTGAGAAGAACCAACCTACCCCGGTCGGATGATGCCACTAGCATTTCACAATGGTGGTATGCAGTTTTAATTACTGTTACGTAACTCTACAGTCTTGACCTCACAGATCGTAGTGTTCTCCTAAACCCCATAACGGAGGTAGTATAGACATTACATGGCTGTAAAGATGAGGAGAGGTAAGAATGCTATCTATTGCATCCTCTCTCTGTTCCACTCTTCCATGGTCTTCCTTCTGAGGTGAACATCTGATCAGATTGAACAATCAATTTCAATGGTCCATCAAAATCTCATGGCAGGCAATCAATCAGCAACCATTAAAACCTCATGTCTTACTGCCTCCTAGAGGCAAAGCCAAAGGATTTGGATGGTCATCATTCACCGGTATCCTTGGTATGGTTGCTGAGTCTCTGTAGTAACACGGTTGTTACCCTCCAAAGATCTCCATATGGCCGCTTGCCTTTGAAATCTGACCCTCACTATTAGATTCAAGCCAACTAAAGCCATTTAACTTGTTTAGTCCAGGAAAAGCTAGTGAGAGCTATTGGGTAACAACTTTGTTTTCTCTTCCTTTTCTCCAACTTTGTATCTCCTTCTTTAATATTTTTCACCCAAGATATTTGTCGACATTTGTTTTGTCAAAGAATGTGACCTGCAGGAGATGATGTTTGTTATTGTATGTTAAGTACAGGTTTGTACCAGTCATGTTCTTTTTTCTCACACAACCCAGGGCGAGGAGACCAGACCACATCTGTCCTTCCTCTCCCGAATCCCTTTTTTCCCAAGGTTCTCCGTACCCCGTCCTCTCCCTGCACCACTGTCTTTACACCAGTCCCCCAGACAAGAGAGAGAAAGCCCCACCCACAACTTGATACCCAGGCTAACCATCAGCCAAACACACTGCTGGTCATCCGCCAACCTAAGCTTAAACACCGACCAGTGCCCCAACCACAGCCTATACCAACCACTACATCTACACCTCAAATACAGCGTAAACCAATGACTCCACCTATGTCTCAGTCCACACACAAACATGTGCCTAAGACTGACAGCTCATCTACACCCCAACTACAGCGTAAACCAATGACTCCACCTATGTCCCAGTCCACACACAAACATGTGCCTAAGACTGACAGCTCATCTACACCCCAACTACAGCGTAGACCAATGACTCCACCTATGTCCCAGTCCACACACAAATATGTACGCAAGATGGATCGTCCATCTAGGCCCCGACCAAATCAACCCAAAACTGTATCTGAACCAAACCGTCAACCCAGGCCCCACACACAGACACAGCCTGAACCACAGGAGACCCTTTCCCAGTCTCAAACCAAACATTTATCCCCATTTAGCCCTCAGCCAAAAACCCATCTACAGCATGGCCAAATGACCATACCCCTGCCCCAGCCCAGGCCTAAACCTTACCTTAAACCAAACTATCAGGTTAGATCTACGCTGGCACCCAAACCAAGACCGTATCCTGGGCCTCAGTTTCAACACGAGACACAGGTTCCTACGGGTAAAGACCCTATGCTTACATTATTAGCATTCTAGTATTTTTAAAGACATCATCTAAAACTAATTTTAAAGGGGGCATAATGTATTAATGTGAAATTACATGATCTCCATGATATGGTTATGGCAAAATCACAGCTAACCAGTTTAAACATTTAAAAAGCACAAGCATGAATGGCATTAGGTGATTGATCTGGCCAACCCTCCTCAGAACTTTTAAAGCATTCATATTATTTGTGCAGGTTATAGTATTTATATTCAACTGGAATTCCTCCATTCGATGTCTTCCAAATTACAGAAATGTGTATTCTCCACTTGTGAGAGGTTAGGCCAATATTTTTATAAACTAATTAAAGAAATAACCCTTTAAGCTGAATTTTCATCATATCATAATAATCAGAGACAGAAAATGAATGTGTGTAGAATATGCCCCCTTTAAAATCCCAAACTCTCTTTTGAATATAAATGAAAGTTTTCTTCCACACAGTGCCTAGTCAACCAGAAGAGAGCTGGCCTCTGCCAAGACTTGTGCTGGCTGCAGAGAGCACCATTAGTAACAATCAGGGTAAACACGATGAAACATTTGTCCCATCACCATGTCTGTTGTCATCAAGCCACATAGAACCCACTGCTTTCAGTGGTCCATCCAACTGTCCGTCAAGTCACTGGACGACGTCACTGCTTCCCCATTATTCCACCCGCCTCCACCCTACGTTGTCCCGCCACTGCCATTGCTGCTGTGTTCATCTCTGCCTCGGCCCTCAGCCAATCACACGCCACAGCGATCCAAAGCACATTTCATTTCTCATTTCACTCTTCCCTTCTCTTGTAACCTCCAGGTTCATGACTGGTGCACTTTATCATCTTACTTCCATCTAGGTTTGGTAAAAGCTGCCCCGCTTTAAAGTGGACCATCCTAACCCCACCCTAACCACACCCTCACCCACCCCAACCTCTGTTCATCTAGATAAAGGTCTCCGGAAACCCCAGAAACCGCCCACGACTGCGACCCCTCGCACCACCCTCACCACATCGATCACGCCGGCAGTGGTCAGGAGTGCCACGCTGCCTCGCACCCGGGCGCCAACCTACTCCACCCCTAATGGTCTCAAGCCGTTCTCTCCACCCAGGGGCTCCAACTCCTCTATCATCTCCAGCACACTTGGGGGTAATGGAGCACTCGCGCCGCCTCTTTCTGTTCCTCCTCTTTGCTAGCGCGCACACACACACACACAGAAGTTATTTAATTAAATATTTCTTTACATTCACAGAACCGGCAGTGACATTTGAAAACCCGTAATAGTTTACAGTCACTGTAAACTATTCTTTTCCATCCTCTTAGCTAGTTCAGTCTTTAGCTCACCTTATACTCTATACGCTTTCTGATTCCCTTTACCTCCAGGAAACTGTGGTGCGTCTGGGGTTGTCGGGGTCGTTAATATGATTTACGCTCCCTGCTGTTGGCCCGGTGGGGCGCCAGGCTGCGTTTACAGGCCAAGCCAAGCATTGTGCGGCCAGTGCTAGCGCCACAGGCAGTCTTGCGTACACACAAAGAAGCACATGCACACAGTCCCACAAACACTACAGAATAGAGAAAAGTCTAAATATTGATGCTTTAAAGTCAGGCCACTTACTGTTTCCGTTGCTTTAGCATCTGTGTGGCCAGGTGGTTGCAAACACAAACAATAGGCCAGCTGTATTCTTCTACACTGACAACTAAACCTAAACGGATCTTTCTGCCCTGATGTTTCTCTATGCGGACAAATCTCCTCAATCGCTGGTCTCCCTCGCTGTGCTGTTTCCTAATGTTTTAACAGCCATTTCCCCCCCCCCCCCCTCCCAACAGCTAATGGAAAGCAACACAAGGGACATGCTCTCTCCAAACCGGAAGTGCAGTCAAAAGATAAACCTGGTAGGCAGAGTGCAAACCGCACCCATCAGTGTCTCACCCACTAACCGCCATGTTCACTACAGTAAAACTGACCTAAGCTTACAGTCCTGTTGTGCTCTGTGGTTTGACAGCTTGTTCTGCTATCACTGTCATGTAATGGAGTCCATGTTGTCGTGCAAGTATAGCATTGCTGGGCTATACTCGACTGAGACTGAAGCCAAACATGTTTCACGTGTCACCGATATTTTGTGTTGGCAAATACCTGTCCGTTCCCTCCAAGTTGCCCTACTTGAGAAATGGCATCACATGCTTTCCCCCATTTTTGGGTCAGTTGCATTGTTTCCACTGTGCTAGTGAGGTCCAATTAATCACAAAAATTGTAACCATGTGTAATAGAACTGCAACCCACGTCTGGACCACATGCAATGATGGTGACACTTTGCTCCCTCCTTTTTGTTAAGAATTGTGAGGAGAAGCTTTGCTTCAGTCCCATGTCACAGCTGGTGTGTGTTATTTCTAGAAACTTGGTTGGTTTCAGAGGCCTTCAAGGAGCCGCAAGGCTCCTTGGAAGCAGCTCTACAGCTCTGCACTGTACACACATCCAAATATAAAACCTCTACAGACGTATTAGTCTGCCTAAGGCTTTGCAAGAAAAGCATACCTAAATGAAGAATAATCAGGCCTAAACTCTATCATGGGTCATTATTATCTTGATGAAGATGTTGGATTGACATTTTTGTAATTGAATTGATAATTGTTCACTTTAGAATATATGTATTCATTTCTGATTGTTTTTTAAGAATACAGTGGCATTTTTACTTGAAAAGTTAAGGTAATGGTGTTTTCTGCCTTGCTTCTAAAGGACAGGATCCATCCATTGTGAGCTAGTGTTGCATTAAACAGCAAAACAGCAGTGATGGTGAACAGTGGTATTTACATCTGTGAGACTATATTCCTGTGTCTAAAGGTAAAGCTCAAGACACTGTATTCACAAATTCGAGTCCGGAGATGGGAGTATCTGACAGAAACCAGCACACAGCACAATACTGTATAACTCACACTTAGAGTGTGATTAAACTGTGCATCAGTGGGGCTTTGGCACCCGAGAGACTCTGCCTGGACTTTGTTGGGTGCATTGTGTGACAGATTTGGCAGAGACCAAGCATACCAATTCTGCAATCTGTATACTATTAACCAGATCTAAGCTGATCGGTGATGACATCCCATCCTGTCTTAGTTTCGCCCGCTGTCTAGTTAGACATGATGCCAGTCCACACTGCGCAGGGATTGTCACTGCTTTGGATTGTTCCTGCTTTGTATGGTGCGTAAAAGACTGAATAACTATAATATGAAGCGACATGTTTCCCACTAGCTGAAAGTCACTCCTTGTGTGAGCCAGAACCATAGTAATAATCAATAAGACGTCAGACATTGCTGATTTATGCTGGAAAGAGAAAGAGGCACACAGAGGTGAGATCCAACAGGGTCCTGGGATGAACCAAGTAAAAATAAGTATTTATGAGCGACCTTTGCTTCGATGTTGAGGGTCAATTATGGTGTTTGTAAGACAGAATAACTACTAATGTATCTCTGAGATAAGAAGATGCCAAGTGGTGATGTGAGAGACCCTTCTTGACACCCCTGGAGGGAATCAATCCAAGACTTGGACAATCTTTTAACACCTCTAAAACATCGAGTGGAAATCTTGTATGTCGTGCCTCCCCGAATTTCATTCCCTTTTAGTATATAACCTATCACAACAAAGATTTAGAAAGACTTTTTTCATTTCAATATTTCAGTCAACGGAAGGTCCCCATGTTAATACAAATGGCGCCGTTTGACAGTTTTCAGCTTGTGTCTTTATTACAAATCCTTGCACTTCGTTACATTTGGTTCTCAAGACTTATAAAGCTTCTGTAGTTTTGAAACCGACCTGGTCTTCATCTCTTTGCCTGGACTGTATTTTGTTTTGTTGTATCCTCGCTGGAATAGGAACAACACTGTGATTGTGAAGAATTTTCCCTGGTTGGATCAGAGGATTAATTAAAAGCAGGGTTTTCTTCATATATAGATATATATGATATATATATAGATAAGATAAGATATAAAAGTTATTGGGACTTGTGGCATTTTTTTTTTTATTTTGAGTTAATATCCTATAATTGTTGTTCTTGTGGGTTTATTTTTATGGTAAATGTTTATAGAAGGAGTTTATGGTTTCAAGGTCATTTAACATTTACATTGGTGCTGAACTGTGGTGGAAATTCACAAGACATTTTTCACCCTTTCACATCCAATTTGTCTGGCTTTTATGTATGTTATTGTTGCTTGTATTTTGTCTGTGTTTGCATCCGTGTCCTCATTTTCCAGCGCACAGTTTTACCCTGGTCTTTGTCCAACCTGTTGTTATTGGAGAAGTACCTGACATGTATTCCTCCAGCACCGACAGCACTCAGTTTTAATTTCCTAACCCTGCAATGAACTCTTTTTCCCAGGCTCCACTGTAATTCTGCACCCTTCTCCTCCTGATAACAAGAGACCAAACCTGAAGGCAAAGCCTGGTGACCATGGTGAGGGCAACAGTGACGGATACTGACAACTGAACACTGTTTATTCCTTATTATTCTCACCACAGAAAGCTTTAGGGAAGACTTTCGTAAGACACATTCGAGGATTTGCTGCCATGTGATAAAGAAAGTAATAACAGTATTCAAAATAACTCTTCCAGCACTCTGCTGGATCATGTGTCGTATCAGAATCTCTGAGTTTACTCTGTCTGAATGTAAACTTCTCTCAACAGGCTTTGCTGCAGCTTTCAATGTCTTTATCTCTCTCTCTCCATCTGTTTTTCTCTTCTTTCTTTATGACTCCACACGTGTTTGTGTTTTTACATGTGGTGTGCACACGCTTACACGTTCCATTCTATTTGTGTGTGTGCGCGCGCGTACGTATAGGTAGGTATGCACATGTGTGTGTGCCTGTGCCTGTGTATGTGGGGCTGGTGAAGGTGTTCGGGCCGACACTTCTTCCCCAGCAAGCCAGGAAGCTTGTGCAGAGCTGCACAGCGGGGACACGCTGGCAAGAGCACATGGATCAGAGCTGCACGCAGAGGCGGATGACACAAGTTGATCTGACCTCTCCTCCCCCTCCTCCCCTGTCCTCAGATACACCCATGGACCTGAAACAAGGGGACAATGAGTCCATCATGAAGCCATTCCCCCCGGTCACCGACAAGCCAAAGCAGGAACGCAAGCAGACAACCACCACCTCCCGGCCATTAAACAGTAGGATTTGTGCATGTGACCATTTCCCTTTCATTGCTTGTTGCAGTTATTGATGGCCCCCTTGGAGCCTAGACCCATGGACCCTAAAAAGATGGGCTTCATAGCTTGTAACCCTCCACGATCACAAGCTTTTGGTGAACAAATGCAGTCACACAGACAAACACAGGCAAGTCAATATAACAACAAAAACATGTATTGTGTCTTCAATAAGCTTCTAAGGCTTCAAAATCTACAAAAGTTGTATCCGACGGTGATTACAGTGATTAAAGTCAGTTATTAAAGTCATCATACAGTACACAGACCTTATTCAAGTGAGTGCCTTTATATTCCACCTAATCCGGTCACTCACTTGAATAGGGTCTGTGTACTGTATGATGACTTTAATCACTGTAATCACCGTTGGATACTTATGTAGATTTTGAAGCCTTAGAAGCTTATTGAAGACACAATACATGTTTTTGTTGTTATATTGACTTGCCTGTGTTTGTCTGTGTGACTGCATTTGTTCACCAAAAACAAAAAGCTTTTGATCGTGGAGGGTTGCAAGCTATGAAGCCCATCTTTTTAGGGTCCATGGGTCAAATAAAGGTGTAAAAACTGTGAGAGCCTGAATTTTCAGAGCTGGCCAGCGCAGATGGACATAGAGGCAGATGAGTAAGCTCATCTCTCCTTCTCCTACTGCTCTGTCCCCAGATACACCCGTGAACCAGAAACAAGGACACAACGAGTCCATCATGAAGTCAACAAAGTCAACCATTACCTCCCCGCCATTTAACAGTAGGATAAGTATAACTGATTGGAGCTACATTATGTGTATATGCGACTGTTTATTGCTTATTGAATGCCCATATAGATGCCTATTTCCCCTCTGTGGTGCCTAGCTTTTAAATGCCCATTCATATTCCCCTTTTGAAATCATGCCAGTCACCCAATTAAAGTCTGTGTATGATTGACAGTTCACTGTCGCACACCGCTTTTGTAAATCTTGAAACCTTACCAAAAGGTTCATAGCTCATGATTGTGCATGCATGTGGAGGGATGCGAACTACAGTATGAACCCCATCTTCTTGGGCTTCATTGGTCAAATAAAGGTGCAGAATCCCAGAATCACAGCTTGTACGTCCAGGGTACCGGCTAGTATTTGGACAGGATTTACAAGTGTTAAGTATGTCCGACCGTGTGTGTGTGTGTAGAGATACAGAATGGTTATTGAGCAGGGCCAGAGCTGTAAAACAGAAGACATTAAGAGCTGCCAGGGAATGCTGGCACATCATGCTTTGCTAACCCCAGCTCCTCTCTCCCCTATGCTCCCAGATAGCCGCTTTGACATGTTTGAAAACTCATCTATATTTAGCTCCGTGCCTGCATCGGACGTGGACGCCATGGGCAAGAAGCGCTACATAGGTGAGACGCCAGCTGTATTTTTGATGCTACCAGTACAGGGTTAAAACTTTCTTGCATAGTAAAACAGATGTTCTTGGACTGTACATTGAAACCTACTGGCATGGGTGCAGCTCTTCCAACTCTCCTCAGTGTACATTATGTAAAACATATTGAATATAATAATAATTTTTTGGTCTAAATCATTGCTTAGTCCTCCTTTTAAGTTAAGTTTAAGGCTTCATTAAGCTTTCACTAAAAGCCTCAATGTGCTTAATATGACTACAAGCACACACACTATATATATA
>JAOEHI010000619.1:0-13557 GCA_025447815.1 Percopsis transmontana
CACACACACACACACACACACACACACACACACACACACACACACACACACACACACACACACACACACACATCCCTTCATCAACCGCCATATTTAGATGCCCTGCTCTGTTTCATGAATGCGACAGGCCTTGAAACTGCTGCCTGTCTGTGTGTCTGTCCTGGTATGTTGGAGGCTTGGACTGAGCAGGTGCCAGGTGACGTTAGCTCGCCCCCTGTGGGGCTTAGCAGAGCGAGCAACATTCATGCAGACGCGATACAGGCGTCGTTCAAACGCCGCCATTTCTAATGGCTTAAGAAAAGGAAGTTGTCATTGCACTGGCTTTTGAGTTGGATCTGAATGTGAAACCATTAAGGACCTTTACAACACACTTTGAGCCTTTGCTGACAAGATTCATCTCCTGATGGAACATATTTTCCTTCGCCGACTCAAATCGAAGCAGATCATGTTTAAATAATGTACTCATTCATGCATATTGATCCAAGGAAGAGGTTTAATCAGTTAAATGTAATCAAGTGTTATTAGATAGCTCTTATGATCTAATTTGAAATGGGAAACGCTGATTACATTGCAACTGTTTCATTAGAATGCACACATGTTCATCCCAGCATGATGTAAACATTAAGATGCCACTTGAAGCTCCAAAGGTCAATGCCGTAATCTGTTGGCAAACATTGTAAATGGTTTAATCTCCCATGATTTATAACTAAATACTGTGTACACTGTGTATAGATTCCTTTCCCCGATACTAGGCTACATACTGACGCAGGGATGATCTCTGTATTGGTCTCTGGACCAAATGTATTAGCGTGTATTTGCATTATAATACACGTCCGCAAGATAGGTGGCCATTCACGATTATTCAGGCCACAACAAAGTGAATGAATTTGAGAACCGTACCAATAGAAAGAATGTTGAGCCAATTAACGAATACGAACAATAGGTCACTGGTGCTGTTCAGCGTATGAACAGAAAATACAAGGTCGCCCTATTCAGTTGCCAATGACTGTATTGACTACGATCGATTGTTCCTTGAGCACATGAATGTATGTTGATTCATACTGAAACACCATAGTGGTCACTCGTGTTGTATGACGAAAGGGTAGTGTGCGTCCGTGTGTGTGTGTGTGTGTGTGTGTGTGTATACATGGGGTCAGGATAGTCTAGTGGTCTAGGTGTTGGTCTAGGTCTCGCAGCCGTAAGGTTGTGGGTTCAAGCCCCAAAGTTGGCCTGCCTGTAAGTATCCCTGAGCAAGATGCCCAACCCCTACCTGCTCCATGTAATAGAACAATGTAATTGTAAGCCGCTTTGGATAAAAGCGTCTGCTAAATGCTGTAACTGTAACTGTACATGTTACCTGTACATGTCACCTTCTGTGACAAAACAGCCCCCCTGTCTCGATGTTACTTTGCAGCACAGGTCTGTAAATGCACGTCAGTTGAAGAGACATCACAGCAAGGTAAAGCCGCTGCACTCACGGTTTTAAAGAACTGTACGCTTTAAATGCTTTGTCCTTTCTTGTTAAAGGTTGACGTGGTTTGAATTCACTCTCCCAGCTCACAAAAACGAGTTGTGCGACTATCTTTCCTTGCTCCTTTCATCGCCTTCTGCTGCCTTTCTCAATTTGGGAAAATTAGACACTTGAGTTAGATAGACACAACTGCTATCATCATCTCTCTCTCTCTCTCTCTCTCTCTCTCACTCTCTGTTTGTCTTAACCATTAGCAGTGTCGTCTGGGGAAATTACTTTTCACAGTCGCCATTTCCAGAAACAAAAATTTGGACAATTTGTTTTTTTGTCCCTCAATGTTTGGACTGTCTGTCTGAGAAAGAAACAGAGAAAAAGAGAGAAAGGTACAAGGCAGAGAGAGAAAGAGAATGAGAGAATGAGAGAGAGAGAAGGGAATAGAGAGAGAGAATGAGTCTTGATAGATTATCTGCCAGCAAAGTGTCCAGGTTTTTACAGTTGCAGGTGATACATTTTGTTTTTCAGACAACCACATGAACACTGTTTCATACATTTGCTTGGCATTGATGCATCTACACACACACTCTTCTTAATCCTAATTACTCAGACAGCACAAGACCCCCCCCGCTATGAAACGTGCATTTGAAGCTAGCGAGTTAGCGATGGGGTGTACAGTATCTGTACACCCCATCCAGACGAACAATGCTCTAAAGACACAGCAGTGATCTATCAGTGGTACCCATTAGACTGGCTGGCAGTCAGAGAGGCTGGTTTAGCATCGTGTTATGCACAGGCTAAATGTTTATAATGTTGGCATGTGATATTTGGTCTAGCACAGTGGTTCTCAACTGGTCAAACCTCACGTTTGTCCTTTGTTATTAAGCCACAACCCAAAAATAATAGAATTTCCTATAAATTATTAGAATTTCTAAAACAATTTGTGCAGTAATCCATATCTATATGCAGTGTTCAAAACACCGACGCACCTTTCAAAATAAAAGCCCACCATCTGAAGCTCGGTAAACATATAAAAATAAAAATATAAGTTTTCTTTTTGACTTTTTGACTGGTCTAGCATTCTGTGGGATAGAGTTTGGTTAAGGTGCTGTGTTTTAATGTCTGTGTGTGTCTGTGTGTGTGTGTGTGTGTGTGTGTGTGTGTGTGTGTGTGTGTGTGTGTGTGTGTGTGTGTGTGTGTGTGTGTGCGTCCTTGTTCGCCGCCTGCCGTTCCTGTGAGTTTCCTTCCTGTGGATTGGATTCTGATTGGCTTAATGAAGTGAGGTCCTCATAGGGTTGTTTGCTTCTCTGCCTGTCCAGAAAATGTGTGTGCGTGCGTTCGTGTTTTAGCCCCTGTAACCACATAATGCACTGTGTGTGTGTGTGTGTGTGTGTGTGTGTGTGTGTGTGTGTGTGTGTGTATCCTATATTATACAACTAACCATTTAACCGGTGTGTAGTGGAGAGAAACGAATTCACCCACTTATGTTATATTGGAGAGCTCTTGCCATTGCAATCTCTAGTGTGCTACGCTCTGTGTGTGCAGAGGAATTGAACACATTGACAACCCTCCTTCTACCAAGGCCGGCTGTTGTGTTAATGGTTTCATAGATAGGGCTTCAAGAATCGCTGTTAGTGTTTAACCATTCAGAAAAGAAATTGTAATTCTCAAGACAAACAACATTATGAGACATGACAGGACATTGGTGGGTAATTTACACATGGCTGCTTACAAACAGAAATGTTAGTTGAATAGGCTATTCATATCTATTAACCATATAATGTCACCAACATGAGATTGGATAGAATGAATAGCTGCTAATGTTTTATAACACTCAGATGTTCGCAATGTTGAACATACAAAGTCCCAAGACCTCAATTTGGTACTTGGTTTTGAACCTGCGGAGATAAATCAACATGGCTTCTTTTCGAGAGGGAGAGGGGTTTAGGGGTGTTGAATAGGGTTGATGATGTCATCAGAGCGTGACAGGGAAAAGAGCAGTGAGCCAGGCAGACACAGAGAAAGGCTTTTGCTGAAGTGCCCTCCTTTGTAAAGAGGTTGGATGAGATTGGACTCACATCGTGCCAGGATACACTGGATTTGTGCTGGAGTGAATATAGCACCGCAGGTTGCTATGGGAGTGATAAATAGATGTTTATCGAGATGAAAACACAAGAAAACACAGGGACATGATAGCAAGGCAGTTTTCAGTCTGTGATAAAACAGTAAATCAGCTCTTTGTCTTGGTAATTGAAAAAAATGACCTCCTCTTAAGTTAAAATCTCACAAACAAATTAGCACTTGCCTTCATGCCACCTGTTCATTGCTCATTGATTAATTATAGAATGACCTCGCAGTTGGAAATCAACACCTTTCATGAAAGTAAGACTTGGGAGCTGCCCAGTACAACCATGGTATTCCACTGGTGGCTCATGGGTTGTGAAGGAACCAGCCGCACACTTCAAGCTAGAAGCTGGGAAGCTGATGGTAATGAATGTGCACGTTTAGCGGTTTATCTGCCCTCTATGTTGTTTTGTTAAATATTACACATACACGCACACACACACACATACTAAGACACCTCGACACACAGCAGAGAGAGAGAGAGGGAGAAGGAAGAGGGCGGAGAGGGAGAGATGGAAGGAGAGAGAGAGAAGGAAAGAGAGAGGAGAGCGAGAGAAGGAAGGAGAGAGAAGGAGAGAGAGAAGGAAGGAGAGAGACAGAAGGAAGAGAGAGAAGGAGAGAGAGAGAGAAGGAAGAAGAGAGAAGGAGAGAGAAAGGGAAGGAGAGAGACAGAAGGAAGAGAGAGAAGGAGAGAGAGAGAGAAGGAAGGAGAGAGAGAGAAGGGAGAGCGAGAGAAGGAAGGAGAGAGAGAGAAGGGAGAGCGAGAGAAGGAAGGAGAGAGAGAGAGAAGGGAGAGCGAGAAAAGGAAGGAGAGAGAGAGAAGGGAGAGCGAGAGAAGGAAGGAGAGCTAGAGAAGGAAGAATAGAGAGAGAGAGAAGGAAGAAGAGAGAGAGAGAGAAGGGAGAGCAAGAGAAGGAAGGAGAGAGAGAAGGAGGGAGAGCGAGAGAGGGAAGGAGAGCTAGAGAAGGAAGAAGAGAGAGAGAGAAGGAAGGAGAGCGAGAGAAGGAAGAAGAGAGAGAGAGAGAAGGTAGATCGAGAGAAGGAAGGAGAGAGAGAAGGGAGAGCGAGAGAGGGAAGGAGAGAGAGAGAAGGGAGAGTGAGAGAAGGAAGGAGAGAGAGAGAGAGAAGGAAGGAGAGAGAGAAGGAAGGAGAGAGAGAGAGAGAAGGAAGGAGAGAGAGAGAAGGGAGAGCGAGAGAAGGAGAGAGGGAGACACACAGGTGGTGGGGGTGACAGGGACTGGGGAGAGGGAGACAGAACAGTGAGAGGTGACACAGACACAGTGAGGGGGCGAGACAGAAAGAGGAATGATGATTATCTGGTCTAATTCACCGGGCATACCTCAGCCATGACATATTAATACGCCAATCTGTTGAGATGGCACCCCTGGGCACCCACATGGCACATGGGCACAAGGGGTGTGTGTGTGTGGGGTGGGGGGGATGCCACACTGCTGAGCAAGGCACTGACACTGCCAGGGTTGGGGGTTAGGGGTACTTTGTTGTATTTGGAGTGGGGGTCCTGCAGTACTCCAGGGTAAAGTACTGTGACACTCTGGGCTATAGTGTACAATGTTGTTGTGCTGCGTCTTTTTACTCTCCGTTCTGCTTCGCTCCGTATGTTATTTCATGACGGGAGGCGCTTTAAACGGCGCTGCATGTGAAAGACGCTGTACACATAAACCTGCCTGGCCTTGCCAGATGATTACACCCTAACAGAACTGTCAATAGAAAGGCTCACCTCAATGAATTGAGCCATAAATAGCCAAGCGGACATGTATTTATCTAAGGGAGAGTTGAAGATTGTTGTTGACAAAGCTGGCCGGTTAACGAATCATTCCGGACAATTTCGACCTGGACCTCATTTTCCAATGATGGTTTCTGACTGTGACGGCGTGGCCATTAGACAGCAGCCACCGTGCTACCGGCTTCCAGTTCCTCCTGGCGAGGGCGGAGCCACTGCATGTCTCCAGCCTAAGTAGGAGGGGGCAGGCTTATTGGACTAGGCCATTGTGGTGCTGCCAAAGGTGTGTGCTCGCCTGTTCCTCCGGCTGCACTGCTTCATAGGGCTGCTTCTCCCCCCGGCTAATTAGCTCTGGACTGGCCAGCATATACTGTACCAGATATATAGCTCTGCAAGATGGCGGTGGAAGGCAGTGTCTCTTGGGGGCAGAAGAGCACTCATTATGTGACTTTGAAGTTCTGGTTTGCTTTGTTCAATTGTGTTTAGGCTCTAGAGAGATTCAGGTCAATTAAGTTAAAGTTCATAGAGATTATGGTTTTTTTTTTGTCACTTTGTTGGTTTTGTTGCCCGTCTTAATTTTTAATGTCAAATATTGGCTAAATAAAGCCCCTATTTTTATCACCGTCGCCCGCTCTCCTCCTGGTTCTTCACGTATGGGGGCAGCCGCGGGATCTGAACCCATGCCTGATTGGAATTGGCTATATTATTAGTTTTATTGCAAGTCGATAATACACGTTCCTGTTTGTTCACATGCGCAGGCACGTGTACATCACGGTACATGTCATTACAGTGTGCTGTGATTGCATGTGTGTGGGCTGTCAACGGTCAAATTATTCCGCTCCCGTGTTCAGTCCGCGCTCTCCCACAGTTGGGGGCTTCTGTACGGCTTCTGGGAATTCCAAAGCGTCCACGACAATATGCTGGAAAACGCGTCGGGAGAGTCCCCATTGGAATGAATGTAAAAGCAGGCTGGGTTGGGGGTTAGTGCTACTGTTTGAAACCATTAGGAACGAAGAAAACTGAAAGGAACTGTGTTCGTTGTACTTGTCCTTTCTCTGTCAGCGTGGGGTAAAATGAACCGCATTCAAAGTATTCAACCAAAGTATTGAACTCTCTCTCTCTCTCTCTCTCTCTCTCTCTCTCTCTCTTTCTCTCTCTCTCTTCCCGCCATCCTATTGCTGCCAGTAATAAACCTTGAACTCATAATTATAACGCAATTATTCCCTCAGGGAAAGAAGAGAGAGGAAGAGAGAAAATGAGAGAGGGAGAGGTTAGAAGGGAAGGCCTTGGAGAGAGAGAGGCGCAGAGCAACCGACAGAGAGGATTCTGGGTAGATGAGCTCCCTGTAGTACGGAAGACGAGAGTGGAAGAGACATGAAATATTCCGTGTGAAGTCTCGGAGCCTGAGTGGGGGGGAGGGGGTAGACACCCCAGTGTGTTTTCTAAAGATAGGCGGATGTTTAGGCCTGCAGGACTGCACCAATATCCTGTCTCTCTACTGTCTCTCTGCTGTCAGTCTCTCCCATCTCTCTTTCTACTGTCTCTCTCTCTTTACCGTCTGTCTCGCTGGGCAGTCAGTAACCATTAACCACTCAATGGTTCTCCCTCCTTCTTTCTCTCTCTCTCTCTCTCTCTCTCTCCCTCTCTCTCTCTCTCTCTCTCTCTCTCCCTCTCTCTCTCTCTCTCTCTCTCTCTCTCAGATACACTAAGATGAAGACAGCCACTAATATCTACATATTTAACTTGGCGCTGGCAGATTTTCTGGTTTTGGCTACGTTACCTTTCCAGGTCAGTAATATTACACTGTACACAGTACTACTGTAGTATAACACCGTAGTATAACACCGTAGTATAACACCGTAGTATAATACCGTAGTATAATACCATAGTATAACAGCGCACAAATACTGTTCCAGTTTATAGTTTATAGTGATTTATACAGTACAGTATTAAATACTTCACACTGCAGGCTATGTAGTAATAATGCAGTATAAATACTTCATGCTTTATTCAATTATGTATTTCAGGACAAACAGACATCATTTGGTGGTTTCCATCTTTTGAATACCTTTCTGCTGTATTGAAATCTTCCCCCCGAGTTCTCCTATTAAGTATTTACAGAAATATTCTCCCAACTTCTGTGATGACTTTACAGAGCTATTGTCTAATATTTCCGCTGACGAGCGGCTAGTAGTAAAGAACTCTTTGCTAGTTTAGATACATTTGAACGGTCTCAGCATGTGAAAGGGCCCACCCACAGTCTGGGAAACATTTTAGATGTGATTATCACAAAGGGTCTCAATATCCCTAATGTTTCTGTGATTGATCCATCCTTCTGACTTTCGTCCTTGATTAATGAAAACATTCTTGGCGAATGCTTTCGCTTTCGTCCATCAGTGTGTTTCTGTTGACATGTCCTTCAATCCTGAATTCCACATCAGCTCAAATACCGTTAAAAAATGGTACATCAATGAAAATACTGTTAATACTGTTTAAAAATGTAATCTATACGTTCCCACCTTACCACCTTAAGCTGTGTAGTGTTATTGCAGTGTAAACACTCAACGCTGCAGGCTACATAGCATCAGGGCGTAGTGTAAATAGCGCGCGTTGCCGTGGAAACGTCACCACCGCCAAGTGCGGGCGCTGCGTGTTGCAGGGTACGGACGTGTTCCTGGGGTTCTGGCCGTTCGGCAACGCCCTGTGCAAGGCGGTGGTCTCCATCGACTACTACAACATGTTCACCAGCACGTTCACGCTGACGGTGATGAGCATGGACCGCTACGTGGCTGTCTGCCACCCCGTCAAAGCCCTGGACATGCGGACGCCTCACAAGGCCAAGGTAACGCTCACATTCACAGCGTTTAGCCAGACGCTTTTATCCAGGGCGATGTACAGTCAGTACATTTGTCAACAGTTGAACCGGTTAACCACCAGTTATTGCTAAGCAGAATAAGGACAGCGTCGTGTAACACGGTTACTTCACTTGTGCATTTGCACAACGTTACTCGAAGGTTCATCATTCGCTCCTCAAAACAGTTGGTAATTACAATAATCAAAGTTGTCATTCGCACTTCCAGTGACCTCAACGAATACGCTTTTATCCAAAGCGACTCACAGTGAGTACAGTTACAGGTTCTATAGGAGCAGGTGGGGCAATCGACTACCCTGCCCCACACACACACACATGCACTTTACATTAGAACGTCACTAACACGGTTAGTGAGGGTGAAAAATATCGATATCGTTTGTCGATCGGCAAGTTAACAAGAATGTGCATAGATTGTCCTGCCGTTTCCTTTTGTCATCTAAGTGTGCATTCACCCTAGAGCTTTTGGTGCGGACCCAGGTCCACTTGAGCCGTTAGTTCGGTTCGTTTTAATGATGTGAGCGCACTTTTACGAACTCGGGTGCGCACCCTGGACTGGACCTGGGACCGCCTGAACACGGGGGTCTGGAGTACGGTTAACCTGAACTCTAGTGCGGTTTGCATTGATGTGAACGCTACCCGATCTAAAACCAGGAAGTAAACGCTATCGGTTTTGATGACGTATATTTGTTTGTTTGTTTGTTTGTTTGTTTGTTTTACGGTTGCTCGCATCTCTCTCCGCCAGCGGGACGCATGAATGGCATAGTCAGAATGCCTAACTCGGTTCTGTGGTTGCTGACACTGACACAAAAATAGGAATAAAAAAGCAAATATAGGACGGCGGTCCATTTTGATTTGATTGATCCCTTTTGCGGCGTTGCCTAGCGAAATCAGTTCCTTGTGTTGATGACGCAAAATTTTATGTGAACGTAGACCAAGTTGGGAGGGGGGGTATTCGCACTCAGACCAGTAAAACTAAGCATGTACCTACATGAACAGGATAAAATTGGAATCCAAACGGATCACGGTGGATATACAGTACTATAACTCCACTAAATTAAATGTCAGTGATATTTATTGCCGAGTTGTCGATTATTTAAGTTAAGGCTACTGTTCATTATTATAAAAGCTTTATTTAACTAATTTGTAGACCTAATAATATGTGTGTGTGTGTGTGTGTGTGTGTGTGTGTGTGTGTGTGTGTGTGTGTGTGTGTGTACAGGTGGTGAATATATGTGTGTGGGTGTTGGCGTCGGCCTTCGGTGTTCCTGCCATGGTGATGGGGGATGTGGAGGTCGAGTTGGAACACAGCAGTAAGTACACACACACACACACACATACAGTACAGATCATACACACACACACACACACACACAAACACACACACACACACACACACACACACACACACACACACAGAAAACACGCATACACATCCAAACACAAGCACAGTAAAAATGAGCACACATACTTGTGTGTGTGTGGTATTCTGTGTGACGTAAAAATGCAGCTCAATAACATGCAAAATGATGCGGTAGAAAGTCTTTAATGTGTGTGTGCGTGTGCGTGTGCGTGTGCGCGTCTAAAGGCTGCAGGCAGATATCATGTAGGTGAGGAACAGCGGTGAAACTAGACTTAATGTAACATTCGTAAGAGACTTACTTCAATATAATTAGTAGCCGTAGATACGTCTCAATAAATATTAACATTTAATATGTATGTATATTAAATGGCAGTGAAGCTGGTGTGGTGCCAATTAGCACCTTCTAAACTGCCTGTTAACAAGAGATAATCTGTTCTGGGTTCAGCTTTGTTCAACCACTGCTATAGCAAAACAAACATAGCGGAACAAATGACGTGACAATTCTAGTATGTATTGATACATACGATTGATACTAGTATGTATTGATACATACGATTGATACTGTATGTATTGATACATACGATTGATACCAGTATGTATTGATACATACGATTGATACTAGTATGTATTGATACTTACGATTGATACTAGTATGTATTGATACATACGATTGATACTAGTATGTATTGATACATACGATTGATACTAGTATGTATTGATACTTACGATTGATACTAGTATGTACTGAGTTTTGAGAAAACGTTACTTTGCTTTAAGGCACATTGCACATTTACACAACCTGTCCTCTCTCTCTCTCCCCCTCTCTCTCTCACTCTCCCCCTCTAGCTCCCTCTCTCTCTCTCTCTTTCTCTCTCTCTCTCTCTCTCTCTCTCTCTGTGACGATAACGATGTTAGCATAGTGTTCCTGTATGGAGTTGGACCACACCGATCCACTATTCCCCTAAACTCCTTCATCTGTTACTCCTGACAGACATCAGCTGGGGTCCTGTGTGTGTGTGTGTGTGCGTGCGTGCGTGCGTGCGTGCATGTGTCGGGAGGAAGGAGGCAGTGCGTCACCTTGAATTACTTCCCTCATGCATTTACAAACTTTAGGCTAACGCTGCCACATACACACACACACACACACACACATTTACACAGTCGAGCCGGCTCAGATCAACCTGTTCCACCCAAGCGGCAACATTCGATTCTTAGAAAATGAAGCCAATGAGGAAGTGCCAGAACTTGCAGTTCCTCTAATGGCCACTTGAGGCTGGCTCCAAAGCGAGTCAATCCCCATAGACCCCCATGTTACCATGTCCAACTTTACAGCAGAAATAAACATGTTTACAGCCTGGTACAAAAGACGGTTATGGTCTCTAGAGCTAGTTTCCCCGTTCATGACAACTGTACGGGGGGTGAACATAGGGGGGCGGGGGGTAACATAGCGACGACAGCTCTGTCCAAAAAAGGACAGAGCTGTCGTCAGTCTTGCCCCCCCCTGGACACTGCACAGCCACCACTAACTGATACACTGGAGCGGTTGGTTGGGTGGTTCCTTGCTCAACGCTCCTGTGAAGGTGGAATGTGAATGCTGTGAGACGGTCTGGTGTGTGCGAGAATGTGAGCTCAGCACACTGACAGGCGAGTGAAATAGGAGCTTACTGGCTTTTCATATTAGGCCCAGATGAATACACCCACACACACACACCCACACACACTCAGTTTAAGCTGTAAGGTCCATTATACTGCTACATAGACTCCATAATCCATGACAGTGTTTAGCTGAAAGGAGCTCTGAAGGGAGTTATTGATCTGGCTGTAGTCTCCAGCTATTGGCTGATCTCACAATCATGTTTTATTTGACTACTCACTTGAACTGCTCTCCTCACTTATCCTCTCCTCTCCCCTTGTTTCCTCTCCTCCTCTCCTCCTTTCTCCTCTCCTTCTCTCCTCTCCTCTCCTTCTCTCCTCCTCTCTCCTTCTCTCCTCTCTCCTCCTCTTTCTCCTCCTCTGCTAGACAGATGTTTAGGGAACTTAACAGTTTTACATGCTGACAGTTTCTGTACTAGACAAGTCCTGGCAGGCTAAGTAATTTAGGTCAAAAGCCTTGCCCAAGGGCATGCGGGCAGAGTGCAGGCTTTATTCAGCACGTGTCTTCCTGTCCATGATGTAGGTTCTGCTAATTCAGTGGGCCGAGTATTTCCTGGTTCAGTCTTCATGGTGAGAAGAGCTGTGTAAAACTAATATCACAGATAATACTAAGATAATGATAATATCTCAAATGTTACTATAACACCATAGTAACAACAGCAACAACAATAATACAAAATACATCAGGAATTTTTGTGCCAAGCCTAATTAGCAACATGGAGAGGGCTGTCTGTCTCAAGGCAAATAAAACATGAATTTACAGGAAGAAAGAATTTGGATTCTAGCTCAAACCCTTCTCTGTGATATTTAAATGTGTATTTTCAAACACACTGCAACACTGGAAGTAAATACACCAAAACAAACACAAACAGAACAATAACAAAACCAGCAAACAATCCTGCCAGGAAATAAAAAAGAAAAAGCTAACACAACAGCACAGATAGGGTACATCTCCCCCTCCCCACATCCCATACAGTCCAGCTGGTAGGACAGATTTGTCTCCAAGAAGGCAAAGACGCTGTGATTGGGTAAAGGCTGATCCAACCACCCCTGGACTACCACAAGTACTCAGCCCAAAATGGGGAGACCAGCGGTCACTAGTCCCAGATGTTGGGGCCTGGATAGTCTAGTGGTTTAGGTGTTTGACTCCCACCCGGAAGGGCGTAGGTTCAAGCCCCAGAGTTGGCCTACCTGTAAGTATCCCTGAGCCTTGAGCAAGATGCCTAACCCCTATCTGCTCCATGTAATAGCACCATGTAATTCTAAGTTGCTTTGGATTAAAGTGTCCGCTATATGACCTAATTGTAATTATAAGATGTAGAAAAGTACCCATAGGGCTCTGACATTTCCAGCACTCATTGCTTTGAATAGGGACCAAGCTTTTTAAGCCTGACGTCACAGCCATCTTTTCTCTGTGTGTGTTAAAATCTGTGTGTGTTAGACTCCACTGTGCCCTCTCCCCCTGCGAAGTCAACCAGTTTAAAATTGTATGACAAGTGCTGCATCGCCTTAGGACAGACACACACACATTGACACACACACACAGCTGCAACAACCAAACACATTGAGACACACACTCACACACACTAACACATACGCACACAAGCCTAAAAATATATTTATCTTCCTTACAAATTCAAACTTACTCACACACAATATGTTGTCCTCTGTTATATCAGTACAAACACAAACACTGCAGTGTTTCCTGATCAAATTCTCTCTCTCTCACTAACTCTCTCTCACCCTCTCTCTCTCACTCTCTTTTTTTCAGTTCAACAGCCTTATTAGCATGGCATATATACAATGTACAATTACAATACAATGTACTGTATGTTTCAATGTATATTAAAATTCACAGGTGGGAAAAACGTAGGCCTGCTAGTAACAACGGCAGGCTGAAAAGTATTATGGATGATAACGAATTCGCATATAGGAGGGTGACAAAATTTAATACATTTGTAGATATTCAATGAAAAAGTAGTAAATAACTTAATGGGCCCTAGTTTCCCGGTCAAGGCGCAAGTCGATCTAAGGTGTGGCCAATAAGGTGTGGCCAATAACGTGTGGCCAATAACGTGGCGGTGGTGGCATTTGAGAGTAACGGCGGCGTGGTTGTAGAGTTGGATTAGAATGAATAAATGATCGGTAGGAGTGGCGGGGGCCGGCTTCAAAATCAGCTCCTCTCATTCCCTTAAACAGCAGCGCTGTCACGACCCTGCCTGTTCCCTGGTCTGTCTCTTGGTTTTCCCTAAGTCTGTTTCCATGTCCCCTAGTGTGTCTGCCTGTTTCCTGTGTTCTCCCTGGCCCCGCCCTTGCTCCGCCTTATCTCCTTGTTGGGTCCT